>JADBJO010029181.1:0-19320 GCA_016801955.1 Conus betulinus
AACATCTCCATGAAACTCATGATAGGGTTCCTGCTGCACTGGTAAATTTCATCTTCTTCTGAAGGAGAAAAAAAGAGATATTGAATAACTTAATTTGGAACATTAAGGAAATACAAAAGGTTTTTCATGGAACTTCAAATTTAGTAACAGGATGTGTGTGTGTGTGTGTGTGTGTGTGTGTGTGTGTGTGTGTGTGTGTGTGGTGTGTGTGTGCGCGCGCGCGCGCGCGCGTGTGTGTGTGTGTGTGTGTGTGTGTGTGTGTGTGTGTGTGTGTGTGTGTGTGTGTGTGTGTGTGAAACTTGAAACTTGAAACTCTTTTTTATTGTCACTAAACACCATTAAAGGATTTATGTTTTACATAAAAAGTCATTATGTAAAGCAGTCATATACATATTTCGCAATTCAACCTGAAGGTCATCATTAGACATCAAAGTACTTATTTTCAATGAGGTAGCGTCGTATATATCCATTTTGTTTATGATACGTTTTTTTTTTTTTAAACGTATTCCTGATTTTATCGTACGTTTACAAGAGTCTAAAAAATGTACCTCGTCTTCTATTATATTGCAAGTTGTACATTTCCTGTCTTTCACGCTTAATATGGGAATATCTACCTCTTTCTATTGCGAGGTCATGTGCGCTAATTCTTAATTTACAAAGTTCTTCCTGTAATGTTTTTTTGTGCATTTGATGAGGTACGGTTCAAGCCTATATTTATTACTGATGTCGTTATAAAATTTTAACCTTGGTGCTCTTTCTTTTTTTTTTTTTTTTTTTTCTCAAAAGTGTATATATTCACTTTGTAACTTTCTCTCTTTTGCATAACGCAATCTTTGAGGGTTAAGTGTACTTTGGTTATTCCATACATGTGTCATTCCAATATTACTTAAGATCATCTTTACAGAAGATTTCCATGAAGATGATGGGTCAAGATCTTCGTATGCATCTCTTATATATGAGTCTTTCCTTTGATTCCATTATACGGATCTAAAACATGACTACTTGACTCATTATTTCTTGACACTTAGGGAAATCTTCCAAGTTCAGCTAGTACTGGCAATTTCATTGCTTTTCTGTGTACGCCTAATACATGTCTGCAAAATTTTACATGTACGTTCTCGATCGGATTATTAGATAATAGGTATTTGTGTGATAAATGTCGAACATTGTAGTCTGTGTTTTTCAACATGTCCTATCTTTTCTGTAAATGGAAACCAAACTTCGTTGGCATATAGCATAACTGGTGGTGAAATCAAAGCATCAAAGAGTTTTGCTATTGATGATACATTGACATGTTCTCCCTTTACTTTACGTAGTAAGGAGTGTAACTTTTTTTTTTTTTTTTTTTTTTTACCTCGTTTTTGCTAGATGATCTTGAGCTCTATGTAGCTCTCTACTTTTTTAAAGAATTGTTCCTAAATACTTGTATTCATTTACTCTCTCAAAAGGATCATCTCCACATGTAAATGCGGTTGAAAATTTTGAGTCAGTTTTAGTGAATATGACAAAACTTTTGTTTTATCTTTATTTAGTTTCATGCCCCATTCTGTACAATAATTATGAAGTTGATTAAGTTTTGTTTGTAATCCCGATTTTGTGTTTGACAACATAAATATGTCGTCAGCATATAATAAATGCGACATTCGTGTTTCTTTCAGCTTGTTTATAACAGGAGAATCATGTTTTCAATATATAGTCTGAAATATCATTTATAAAGATGTTAAACAGCGTGGGGCTAAGCGCGAACTGCCTTGAAGAAGTCCTTGTTTGACCGGGTCTGATCTTGTAAATCCATTATTTGATTTTCCACAAACCATCGCTTTTGTGTACATATCTTTTATAACCCGATAACAAAAGCCATTGATACCTATATTGTATAATTTTCAGAAGTAAAAGCGTCATGCCATATGCTGTCGAATGCTTTTCTAAAAGTCTACAAAACAACAGTATAGTCTGCCATTTCTTTTTTCATATTTCACTGTCAATGATCTTTTTTTTTTTAATGAATATCTGATCTGTGTTCCGTAGGATTTTCGAAATCCTGTCTGTTTCTTTTATAAATAAATCTCTGCTTTCTATGTAATTTGTTATCCTATTGTTTAATATTTGACAAAAAGCATTACTCAGGCAGCAATTTAAAGTAATTCCACGATAATTGTTAGGATTTTTGTAGGATCGCCGCTTTTATAAATGGGCATACAAATGCCATGTTTCCCCAGAGTGGGATACTGGCCATATCTTAGTACCCAGTTAAATATATTCTTAAGAGGTACAATTATATTAGACAAACTGGCTTTGAATTTTTCATTTGAGATTCCGTCCTTTCCCGTGGCTTTCTTATTTTTTTAATTTCGAAATGTCTTATGGATTTCTGATTTACTTGGTTCATCAACGTTTGGATTATATGTAATATTTCTTGCTTCAGACAGTTTTTGCTCAGTCAGTTTTTTTCTCTGTTCTGTTATTTCAATATTCCTGCTAATTAATTTTTCTAAGTGAGATATCCATTTGTCTTCATGGATTTCCTTCCTTTTATTTTGATTCGTGTTTTGCATGTTTGTTAATTCGTTTAGTGTTCTCATTATTTGATTTGGATCCTTTTCAAAGGCTTCATTTAGTTCTCTAACATGTTTGTATATATTTTTTCTTTCTTAAAATACTTTGTATGCCTTCACAGTTCAAAGTACTTTGCCTGTACGTATCGATTGAAAGGGTGTCTGTTCAGTACATTTTAAAGTGATCTTACTTCTTTCCTTAGGAGAAAACATTTTTCATCAAACATTTTTTGTGTTTCGGATTTTTTTTTTCTTTTCTTTGCGCATTTGTCTTTGTTTGAGTGATAAAGAGATGCTGCGTCTTTTATGTTTGGGTCAGATCATTAACCATGTTGTCAATGAAGTCCGAGGTCTCCGTATCATGACCTTGTGTCTTCTCCATACGATTCTCTCTTTCATCTATACGACTTTTCATGATAGGGTTATTTGAAGCAATGTTCAGCTTTACTGCAGATTCGTCATCCCAAATAAATGACGTAGTGGTTTTAACTTTTGTGTCATTTCTGTTTGACGTGTTATTAAGTTAGGGAGCACTGTCAGCATGCGCATTTGTTTTCATATTAGGTCTCTATCATTGCCAACAGTAGGGAGTAAAATAGACAGTTCTGTAGGACAATGATCAGAATATACGGTGAGTTTATGAACTTTGCATGCAGTAACATCTTTCATTAGGTCTTGTGATACAATGAAATAATCTACAACGCTATTTCCCTTTGTGTTGAAACAAGTAAAATTTCCTGGAAGATCGCAAGACAGCGACCATTAAGAATATGCGTATCATTTTCCAAACAAATATCTACTAATTTTCGTCCATTTTGTTGTGTAACGCGCTGTCTTGAGAGCATCATTTGTGAATAACATTATAAGGATTGTCATTAGGATATGCATGCAAGTTGTTTTCACCGTCCGTGTCAATATAATCTATGTGTGTGTGTGTGTGTGTGTGTGTGTGTGTGTGTGTGTGTGTGTGTGTGTGTGTGTGTGTGTGTGTGTGTGTGTGTGCGTGTGTGTGTGCGCGTGCGTGTGTGTATGTACGTGTGTGTAATGTTGTCCCCACGCAGCGCGTGTTTGTACATACACACCATTTTCCATAGAAGTTGTCTGACAACCAGTGGAACTGCTCCACCCAACCTGGACTGATCTTCAGCCTCATCTCACCTGCAACCTGATTGCTGAATGTGATTCCGCTCAGGACGAGGCCCTGTGCCATCATGAGCCGTGTGCCCGTGGTGGATTTTATGTGGAGGGTCGCTGTTACTTGCTGGATCAACCAACAGACCGGCAGGCATTGACCTGCTACCAGGCCAGGCAAAAAAGTGCGTGGGGCGCGGGGGGGTTACCTGGGCCAGTTTTAACACCAAGTCAGAAATGGACGCGACGCGGTGATGGAGGTGGTGTGGTGGAACCGTCGTAGTCGTGATGTATTTGTCGGGTTGGGCTATGACCTCCGTTAATTTTCACACCATGTAAGATTCTCGATTTGTGTTTGTCATGTGTCATCCGTTTGTAATATGCAGTTTCTGCCACCACAACCCTGTTCCTTTCCCTCCCGCTCCCACCTTCCGCTTTCCTCGCCATTCCTAAGACTCCATACCCCTGTCCCTGGCTACTTTTCTGTCTGTCTGTCCGTCCGTGTCTGTCTGTATGTCTATGTCTATGTCTGTCTGTCTGTGTGTCTGTCTGTCTGTCTCTCTCTCTCTCTCTCTCTCTCTCTCTCTCTCTCTCTCTCTCTCTCTCTCTCTCTCTCTCTCTCTCTCTCTCTCTCTCTCTCTCTCTGTCTCTCTGTCTAGCACTGTCTGTCTCTGTCTGCCTGCCTGCCTGTCTGTCTGTCTGTCGTCTGTCTGTCCTCACACTAACACACACACACACACACACACACACACACACACACACACACACACACACACACACACACACACACACACACACACACACACACACACACACACACACACACACACACACACACACACACACACACACACACACACACACACACACACGACCAACTGAAATTAGCAAATATACGTATGATAGTTACGCTTGAAGAATCGTGAAATTTCTTCTGAACATTTTTAAGAGCAGGGCAACAAAGAGTTCATTCTCTGACGATTGTCTGCATAGAGGACAACGTCAGTCACTACGATTAACTATTATTCTCTGTCTATAATAATAGATAGTTATTTCTGACATACCAAGTCTGAGTTTTGTTGTTACAAATGTCTACCCATATCAAGGGCTTCCATAGGATTTCAGATCAAGAAAGTTACGATGATTCGTATAAAATTCAAACCTTCCACGATTCTGAATTGGTCACGTGTTTCGTGTTCTTTCTTTCTTTCTTTCTTTCTTTCTTTTTCTGCTGCCATCAGTCGCTGACAAAAGGATACATAAGTTCGTGTACATTTCCATTACCTCTATTCTACCAGGCAAAACCCAACCCACATTCAAAACGAAGACGCACTTAAGAAATCTGGCTGGTGCGTCGTCTCTTTCATCTAGCACGTGTAGTTTATCATAAGCTCTGCTGACTGTTCTACCATATTCCAGTTGTAACAGTTTTAGCAAGTGGCGTCACATCTCACTGCTGAAACTAGATACAACTGGGCATCTATTGGTTTTACCATAAACAAGGTCATTAGGCAATCGCATGTCCAAAACTTCTTTAAACTGAACATATGTACTGATTCACAGTGGAGGGCGGTCTTGTCTAAACCTCATATTTCGAAACAACAGAGACTCTCAAGACTCAAATGTTTTATTCATAAAGGCCAAAGCCCCTGAGAATGGAGATATACATTGTGATGGATATCGCAAATTGACATTGGTATTTTTTACATTATATACATACTTCTCTATGTTATATACACACTTCGCCTCTTGAATGCATTGTATAAATATATAGCTAACTGTTTTACAGTGTTTTCATTTGATGACGACATTAACAAGGTTAAATTGAAAAGGCAAGGGTTCTTGAAATACTTCTGTGGGATGAATTGCTCTCTAAGATCTTTTAATACTGGACAAACCAATACAAAATTAATTTCATCCTCTCTCGTATCTGCTTCTTCCTCTTTCATTTAATGTATTTCGAAAATTGTGCACAGGTTAAATTTCTATTAGATGACTGTCTATAGCGAAAGTAATGAGTAAAGAGCTCAGAGAAACCAAATCTAAACCTAGTCATAATATGTTTAGAGATGTCTATCTATATTCATTGACATAATAGACAGGTAACACATCGTAAATGACTATATGTTCTATATAATTCTAATTTGTCACTGTGCTGTACATGGTAATTCCAGTCTTGCCAACACACACACACACACACACACACACACACACACACACACACACACACACACACACACACACACACACACACACACACACACACACACACACAGAGAGAGAGAGAGAGAGAGAGAGAGAGAGAGAGAGAGAGAGAGAGAGAGAGAGAGAGGAGAGAGAGAGAGAGAGAGAGAGAGAGAGAGAGAGAGAGAGAGAGAGAGGGTGTGGGGGGGGATGGGGGGGATGGAGCTAGAGAGATATATATTTGTAGGTCTAATTTATCATTACAGCTACCGACGAGCGCTTCAGTTGGATGATCAGACGATTGCATACCAGTCAAGAGTACGTTTTGAACGCGTCTGTCTTTCGTCAACAGGCAAGTAATAGAATCTAAGACCAGTTGTGTGAAGAATGCTTATGACGATGACAACTGCAGTTACATGTTGTCACGGTTGCTGATGTCGTTATTACTTATCGACTGCTGCAGCTGTTACAACATAAGATAGTGATGAGCAAAAACAACGCATGTTGCTGATGCAATAATGCTGTTGATATGGTGTTTGTGCTGTTGATGTCTATGATATTTGTGACCATGTTGTTTATAATGGCACAGAAAAGAAAGAGTAAACCAAGAAATTAGCGGAAAAATCTTTACAGGTGATAGACCAATGTGACGAATACAAGGTCTTGTTTCTACAGTTCCTACTGATTCCGGATCTTCTCTTGTTTTGACTGATAGATAATATCAGCACTAGCACAGTGGAATAGACGGAGGCCAAAACAACACATGCACAATGAAAAAAGTGGCTTGGTGTCACACCAGGATTCGCTGACTACTGTCACAAAGCAAAGCTGAAGCTACCCCTGAAATCCATCCCCCTAGAATACAGAGGGGAAAAGCAAGGCTGCTGTACCTGAGGACTCGTGAGAAAACGGTTTGAGATCAATCCAGCTCAAGCGGAAGATTGGCTGATATGGAAAGTTCAGGAGGCAGCGGACGTGGTAAAGCAAAACTCCAGTCAGGGTAATAACAGGGCGCGCACCCCTACCCCCCCCCCCCACCACACACACACACACACACACACACACACACACACACACACACACACACACACACACACACACACACACACACACACACACACACACATTATTTTTCAACGAGGTGGAAACCCAAGTGCCTCGCTACAAGACACTCCACTCAGAAGTCTTTGCTGCGCCCATAATTGACTGAAATGGAAAAGATCTCTTGTCTTTACGTCAGCCCTATTCCATCACCAGTAAGACAATTTTTGTCTCTATAAGGCTTAATATTTGAGGTATACAAATAAGAGCTCACTCACTCCTTTCACAACATACATAGTCGCACAGAAATGTTGCAATATAGAACAGTTCATTCGTCTCTCTACTGACTAGTTTTTTCAGTGTTTCCAAAGACATCATTAGCATGTCGGGAGCCTTTGCCAAAGAAAAAGCTCGGTTCTACACCGTTGTAGACGTTGGTGAAGACTTTCACATCGTCCTCTGCTTCCATGGGGTCAAAGCAAGACAAACTACTTCCCTGTTCTGTCATGGACTCAAGACGATCACTTGGTTCCCCACAAGTAGTTGAAACATGTTAGGCGGCTTCCTCATAGCCAGCGTGTGGACAGAGAAGCATGCACCCGGAAGTCCACAACGTGAGCCACGGGCAGACCAGACCCTGTTTAGGAAAAACAGACGGTTCCCTGTCTGGTAATACATTAACTATTTTTCAGTGTTTTCATCAATCATTAAGAAACCGAGAGAGACACACGGCCAAAAAGGAAAAGTTTTACAAAAGTGTTATTTTTCGTGCTAGGTTTTGGTGAACAGATTTTGAAGGAATTTAGAAACAGTACACAGAGAAAAAAAATGTAATAAATTTTTGCATTATCCTGAAGTTGAACAACTGGGGCCCTTGACGGGCTAATGTCTCACCTGACGCTGCTGTCAAGGTGGCCATGGATACTCTCTCTCTCTCTCTCTCTCTCTCTCTCTCTCTCTCTCTCTCTCTCTCTCTCTCTCTCTCTCTCTCGCTCGTGCGCTGTGTGTGTGTGTGTGTGTGTGTGTGTGTGTGTGTGTGTGTGTGTGTGTGTGTGTGTGTGTGTGTGTGTAAGGGTGACTTGCTTGATGTGAAATGACGTGAACCTCCAATGTCCTCCAAACTGTGTAAATAGACACGATTTGAGTTACTGAATAAATATCACAGAACTGGCCTGGATGAGTCATGCTTGACTCCCCTGTGTGTCCATATCCATGAGTGTGTATGGATGAATAGACATAAAGTCAGTGTCATGTGTGACATTTCAGCAACAGTAAAAAAAAAAATGCAAATATTGGATTGCTTGATGTTTCAGTAACCTCACTGTAACCTAACGAACAGGTACTCTAACTATCTCACCACCAGTCTGTGGGGCGATGATAAATCAAGAAAACATCTGTGTACACCGATGTTTACACCGAAGGAAGGTTTTTCTACTACTTGTGTGAATTTGATTCTACCTCGGGCTCCAACAGACCTGATAAACAACGACAAAATCCGAACCAGGAAGAAGAGCAGGAACCAGTCACACTGACAAACATATCTGTCGTCAACCACGCACATTTTTTCACACTCTCTACCCACCACTCGTTGCCCTGATAACCACTGGATACCAGCCTTTTTAGCTTGTGATCTGCTAAGCGAGTGCTGGGCAGACAATGACGTCAGTTTTCAGCCCTCTGACGAGGCATTTACTGCGCTGACGTCATCCTGGTGCGTGGCTCCCAACACGTCAGAGTCGCTGTACTTTCTGTGCTCCAGCAATGAAGCGCTCCTGCCTTTTACGTTGGTTTGTGATTACAGTGTAGACTGTTTTGACGGGAGTGACGAGACTTTTTGTGTCCATCCGCCGTGTCCATTCGAGAAAACGCTACCTTGCGGTGACAGTGGTCAGGTAAGGATCAGGGAGGCTATGCTGGACTTGAAAGAGTTATTTCCCATAACAGGGATAAATCTCTTCATTCAGGAGAGGGGAAGGGAGGGGAGAAGTAGGCGCATTATAACTCGCTTTATAGGCGCATTATAATATTTAATATGTCAGTTCTTTTCATGCTGCTTTTCCTTTTTTTTTTCTCATGCACTATTTTAAGACGTTGGTAGCTGTATCTCTGGGTTTTCACAGTGTCTGTCTTCTGGGACGATCAAGCCTCCCTGATCCTTACCTGACCACTGTCACCGCAAGATAGCGTTTTCTCGAATGGACACGGCGGATGGACACAAAAAGTCTCGTCACTCCCGTCAAAACAGTCTACACTGTAATCACAAACCAACGTAAAAGGCAGGCGCGCTTCATTGCTGGAGCACAGAAAGTACAGCGACTCTGACGTGTTGGGAGCCACGCACCAGGATGACGTCAGCGCAGTAAGTGCCTCGTCAGAGGGCTGAAAACTGACGTCATTGTCTGCCCAGCACTCGCTTAGCAGATCACAAGCTAAAAAGGCTGGTATCCAGTGGTTATCAGGGCAACGAGTGGTGGGTAGAGAGTGTGAAAAAATGTGCGTGGTTGACGACAGATATGTTTGTCAGTGTGACTGGTTCCTGCTCTTCTTCCTGGTTCGGATTTTGTCGTTGTTTATCAGGTCTGTTGGAGCCCGAGGCAGAATCAAATTCACACAAGTAGTAGTAGTAGAAAAACCTTCCTTCGGTGTAAAGGCTTTGTGATGTGCACACAGATGTTTTCTTGATTTATCATCGCCCCACAGACTGGTGGTGAGATAGTTAGAGTACCTGTTCGTTAGGTTACAGTGAGGTTACTGAAACATCAAGCAATCCAATATTTGCATTTTTTTTTTTTACTGTTGCTGAAATGTCACACATGACACTGACTTTTTATGTCTATTCATCCATACACACTCATGGATATGGACACACAGGGGAGTCAAGCATGACTCATCCAGGGCCAGTTCTGTGATATTTATTCAGTAACTCAAATCGTGTCTATTTACACAGTTTGGAGGACATTGGAGGTTCACGTCATTTCACATCAAGCAAGTCACCCTTACACACACACACACACACACACACACACACACACACACACACACACACACACACACACACACACACGAGCGCACGTGCGCACAGGCAGAGAGAGAGAGAGGAGAGAGAGAGAGAGAGAGAGAGAGAGAGAGAGAGAGAGAGAGAGAGAGGAGAGAGAGAGAGAGAGAGAGAGAGAGAGAGTATCCATGGCCACCTTGACAGCAGCGTCAGGTGAGACATTAGCCCGTCAAGGGCCCCAGTTGTTCAACTTCAGGATAATGCAAAAATTTATTACATTTTTTTTCTCTGTGTACTGTTTCTAAATTCCTTCAAAATCTGTTCACCAAAACCTAGCACGAAAATAACACTTTTGTAAAACTTTTCCTTTTTGGCCGTGTGTCTCTCGGTTTCTTAATGATTGATGAAAACACTGAAAAATAGTTAATGTATTACCAGACAGGGAACCGTCTGTTTTTCCTAAACAGGGTCTGGTCTGCCCGTGGCTCACGTTGTGGACTTCCGGGGTGCATGCTTCTCTGTCCACACGCTGGCTATGAGGAAGCCGCCTAACATGTTTCAACTACTTGTGGGGAACCAAGTGACGTCTTGAGTCCATGACAGAACAGGGAAGTAGTTTGTCTTGCTTTGACCCCATGGAAGCAGAGGACAATGTGAAAGTCTTCACCAACGTCTACAACGGTGTAGAACCGAGCTTTTTCTTTGGCAAAGGCTCCCGACATGCTAATGATGTCTTTGGAAACACTGAAAAAAACTAGTCAGTAGAGAGACGAATGAACTGTTCTATATTGCAACATTTCTGTGCGACTATGTATGTTGTGAAAGGAGTGAGTGAGCTCTTATTTGTATACCTCAAATATTAAGCCTTATAGAGACAAAAATTGTCTTACTGGTGATGGAATAGGGCTGACGTAAAGACAAGATTCTTTTCCATTTCAGTCAATTATGGGCGCAGCAAAGACTTCTGAGTGGAGTGTCTTGTAGCGAGGCACTTGGGTTTCCACCTCGTTGAAAAAATAATGTGTGTGTGTGTGTGTGTGTGTGTGTGTGTGTGTGTGTGTGTGTGTGTGTGTGTGTGTGTGTGTGTGTGTGTGTGTGTGTGTGTGTGTGTGTGTGTGTGTGTGTGTGGGGTGGGGGGGGGGGGGTGGGGGTGCGCGCGCCCCTGTTATTACCCTGACTGGAGTTTTGCTTTACCACGTCCGCTGCCTCCTGAACTTTCCATATCAGCCAATCTTCCGCTTGAGCTGGATTGATCTCAAACCGTTTCTCACGAGTCCTCAGGTATAGCAGCCTTGCTTTTCCCGCTCTGTATTCTAGGGGGATGGATTTCAGGGGTAGCTTCAGCTTTGCTTTGTGACAGTAGTCAGCGAATCCTGTGTGTGACACCAAGCCACTTTTTTTTTCATTGTGCATATGTTGTTTTGGCCTCCGTCTATTCCACTGTGCTAGTGCTGATATTATCTATCAGTCAAAAACAAGAGAAGATCCGGAATCAGTAGGAACTGTAGAAAACAAGACCTTGTATTCGTCACATTGGTCTATCACCTGTAAAGATTTTTCCGCTAATTTCTTGGTTTACTCTTTCTTTTCTGTGCCATTATAAACAACATGGTCACAAATATCATAGACATCAACAGCACAAACACCATATCAACAGCATTATTGCATCAGCAACATGCGTTGTTTTTTGCTCATCACTATCTTATGTTGTAACAGCTGCAGCAGTCGATAAGTAATAACGACATCAGCAACCGTGACAACATGTAACTGCAGTTGTCATCGTCATAAGCATTCTTCACACAACTGGTCTTAGATTCTATTACTTGCCTGTTGACGAACGAAGACAGACGCGTTCAAAAAGTACTACTTGACTGGTATGCAATCGTCTGATCATCCCACTGAAGCGCTCGTCGGTAGCTGTAATGATAAATTAGACGTACAAATATATATCTCTCTAGCTCCATCCCCCCACCCACCCCCAACACACACTCTCTCTCTCTCTCTCTCTCTCCTCTCTCTCTCTCTCTCTCTCTCTCTCTCTCTCTCTCCTCTCTCTCTCTCTCTCTCTGTGTGTGTGTTGTGTGTGTGTGTGTGTGTGTGTGTGGTGAATTACCATGTACAGCACAGTGACAGATTACAGAATTATATAGAACATATAGTCATTACGATGTGTTACCTGTCTATTATGTCAATGAACATAGATAGACATCTAAAACATATTATGACTAGGTTTAGATTTGGTTTCTCTGAGCTCTTTACTCATTACTTTCGCTATAGACAGTCATCTAATAGAAATTTAACCTGTGCACAATGTCGAAATACATTAAATGAAAGAGGAAGAAGCAGATACGAGAGAGGATGAAATTAATTTTGTATTGGTTTGTCCAGTATTAAAAGATCTTAGAGAGCAATTCATCCCACAGAAGTATTTCAAGAACCCTTGCCTTTTCAATTTAACCTTGTTAATGTCATCATCAAATGAAAACACTGTAAAACAGTTAGCTATATATTTATACAATGCATTCAAGAGGCGAAGTATGTATATAACATAGAGAAGTATGTATATAATGTAAAGAATACCAATGTCAATTTGCGACATATCCATCACAATGTATATCTCCGTTCTCAGGAGCTTTGGCCTTTATGAATAAAACATTTGAGTTTTGAGAGTCTCTGTTGTTTCGAAATATGGGGTTTAGATAAGACCGCCCTCCACTGTGAATCAGTACATATGTTCAGTTTAAAGATGTTTTGGACATGCATTGCCTAAAGACCTTGTTTATGGTAAAACCAATAGGTGCCCAGTTGTATCTAGTTTCAGCAGTGAGATGTGACGCCACTTGCTAAAACTGTTACAACTGGAATATGGTATAGAACAGTCAGCAGAGCTTATGATAAACTATACGAGCTTGATGAAGATGACACACAACAGCCAGATTTCTTAAGTGCGTCTTCGTTTTGAATGTGGGTTGGGTTTTGCCTGGTTGAATGGAGGTAATGGACATGTACACGGACTTATGTATCCTTTCGTCAGCGACTGATGGCAGAAAGAAAGAAAGAAAGAAAGAAAGAGAAAGAAACATGTGACCAATTCAGAATCGTGGAAGGTTTGAATTTTTATACGAATCATCGTAACTTTCTTGATCTGAAATCCTGTAGAAGCCCTTGATATGGGTAGACATTTGTAACAACAAAAAAACTCAGACTTGGTATTCAGAAATAACTATCTATATATATAGACAGACAATAATAGTTAATCGTAGTGACTGACGTTGTCCTCTAAGCAGAGAATCGTCAGAGAATGAATTCTTTTTTTGCCTGCTCTTAAAAAATGTTCGGAAGAAATTCACGATTCTTCAAAGCGTAACTATCATATGTATAGTTGCTAATTTCAGTTGGGGTGTGTGTGTGTGTGTGTGTGTGTGTGTGTGTGGTGTGTGTGTGTGTGTGTGTGTGTGTGTGTGTGTGTGTGTTGTTCTGTGTGTGTGTCTCTGTGTGAGAGACAGAAGAGACAGACAGACAGGCAGACAGAGACAGACAGCGCTAGACAGACAGACAGACAGACAGACAGAGAGAGAGAGAGAGAGATCTAGAGAGAGAGAGACAGACAGAGACAGATACTACAGACAGACATACGGACGGACAGACAGACAGAAAAGTAGCCACGGGAACAGGGGAAAGTGGGGGTCTTAGGAATGGCGAGGAAAGCGGAAGGTGGGAGAGGGAGGGAAAGGAACAGGGTTTGTGGTGGCAGAAACTGCATATTACAAACGGATGACACATGACAAACACAAATCGAGAATCTTACATGTGTGTGAAAATTAACGGAGGCCATAGCCAACCCGACAAATACATCACGACTACGACGGTTCCACCACACCACCTCCATCACCGCGTCCATTTCTGACTTGGTGTTAAAACTGGCCAGGTAACCCCCGCGACCCACGCACTTTTGCCTGGCCTGGTAGTAGGTCAATGGCCTCTGTTGGCTGACCCAGCAAGTAACAGCGACCCTCCACATAAAATCCACCACGGGCACACGGCTCGTGATGGCATAGGGCCTCGTCCTGAGCGGAATCACATTCAACAACATCAGGTTGCAGGACAGATGAGGCTGAAGATCAGTCCAGGTTGGGGTGGAGCAGTTCCACTGGTTGTCAGACAGACTTCTGGGGGTGTGGAAGATTGCTGTGGGCGGGGACAACATCACACACACCACACACACACACACACACCACACACACACACACACACACACACACACACACACCACACACTAGATTTATTGACATGGACCGTGAAAAACAACTTGTATGCATATCCTAATGACAATCCTTATATAATGTTATTCACAAACGATGCTCTCAAGACAGCGTTATACAACAAAAATGGACGAAAATTAGTAGATATTTGTTTGGAAAATAATACGCATATTCTTAATGGTCGCTCACTTGCGATCTTCAAGGAAATTTTACTTGTTTCAACACAAAAGGAAATAGCGTTGTAGATTATTTCATTGTATCACAAGACCTAATGAACGATGTTACTGCATGCAAAAGTTCATAAACTCACTGTATATTCTGATCATTGTCCTATAGAACTGTCTATTTTACTCCCTACTGTTGGCAATGATAGACCTAATGATATGAAAAAAATGCGCATGCTGACAGTGCTCCCTAACTTAATAACACGTCAAACAGAAATGACACAAAAGTTAAAACCACTACGTCATTTATTTGGGATGACGAATCTGCAGTAAAGCTGAACATTGCTTTAAATAACCCTATCATGAAGAGTCGTATAGATGAAATAGAGAAAAGGTATGGAGAAGACACAAGGTCACGATACGACCTCGGACTTCATTGACAACATGGTTAATGATCTGACCCAAACAATAAAAGACGCAGCATCTCTATCACTCAAACAAAGACAAATGCGCAAAAGAAAGAGAAAAAAATCCGAAACACAAAAATAAGGTTTGATGAAAAATGTTTTCTCCTAAGGAAAGAAGTAAGATCACTTTAAAATGCACTGAACAGACACCCTTTCAATCGATACCTACAGGCAAAGTACTTTGAAACTGTGTGAAGGCATACAAAAGTATTTTAAGAAAGAAAAAAATATAAACAAACTTGTTAGAGAACTAAATGAAGCCTTTGAAAAGGATCCAAATCAAATATGGGGAACACTAAAACGAATTATAACAAACATGCAAAACACGAATCAAAATAAAAAGAAGGGAAATTCATGAAGACAAATGGATATCTCACTAAGAAAAAAAAATAATTAGCAGGAATATTGAAATAACAGAAACAGAGAAAAAAAAAACTGACCCTGAGCAAAACTGTCTCTGAAGCAAAAAAATATTATATATAATCCAAACGTTGATGAACCCAATTAGTATATCTGAAATCCATAAGACATTTCGAAATTAAAAAAAAAAATTAAAAAAGCCACGGGGAAAGGACGGAAATCTCAAATGAAATAATCAAAGCCAGTTTGCCTAATTTAATGTACCTCTTAAGAATATTATTTAACTGGGTACTAAGATATTCGCCAGTACCCCACTCTCTGGGAAACATGGCATTTGTATGCCATTTTATAAAAGCGGCGATCCTACAAATCCTAACAATTATCGTGGAATTACTTTAAATTGCTGCCCGAGTAATGCTTTCTGTCAAATATTAAACAATAGGATAACACATTACATAGAAAGCAGAGATTTATTTATAAAAGAACAGGCAGGATTTCGAAAATCCTATGGAACAACAGATCAGATATTCATTTTTTTTAAAAAGATCATTGACAGTGAAATAAGAAAAAAGAATGGCAGACTATACTGTTGTTTTGTAGACTTTAGAAAAAGCATGTTTGACAGAATATGGCATGACGCTTTACTTCTGAAAATTATACAATATAGGTATCAATGGCTTTTGTTATCGGGTTATAAAAGATACGTAAACACAAAAGCGATGGTTTGTGGAAAATCAAATAATGGATTTACAAGATCAGATCCGGTTAAACAAGGACTTCTTCAAGGCAGTTCGCTTAGCCCGACGCTGTTTAATATCTTATAAATGATATTTCAGACTATATTGATAACAATGATTCTCCTGTTATAAACAAGCTGAAAGAAACACGAATATCGCATTTATTATATGCTGACGACATATTTATGTTGTCAAACACAAAAATCGGGATTACAAACAAAACTTAATCAACTTCATAATTATAGTACAGAATGGGGCATGAAAACTAAATAAAGATAAAAACACAAAGTTGTCATATTCACTAAAATTGATTCAAAATTTTCAACCGCATTTACATGTGGAGATGATCCTCTTGAGACAGTAAATGAATACAAGTATTTAGGAATTTTTTTTTTATAAAAGTAGAGAGCTACATAGAGCTCAAGATCATCTAGCAAAACGAGGTAAAAAAAAAAAAAAACAAAAGCTGTACATTCCTTACTACGTAAAGTAAAGGAGAGAACCTGTCAATGTATCATCAATAGCAAAACTCTTTGATGCTTTGATTTCACCAGTTTATGCTATATGCCGCCGAAGTTTGGTTTTCCATCCTTACAGAAAAGAAAAGATAGGACATGTTGAAAAGCAAATTACAATGTTCGACATTTATCATAAAAATACCTATTTATCCAATAATCCGATCGAGAACGTACATGTAAAATTTTGCAGACATGTATTAGGCGTACACAGAAAAAAGCAATGAAATTGCCAGTACTAGCTGAACTTGGAAGTTTCCCTTGTTGCCAAGAAAATAATGAGTCAAGTATAGTCATGTTTTGGATCCATATAATGGAATCAAATGGAATCAAAGGAATAAGACTATTATATATAAGGGATGCATACGAAGATCTTGACCCATCATCTTCATGGAAATCTTATGAAATCGCAGGCACAGAATGTAAAATAATCACTTTTTGTTGACAAACAAACCTTCGCTTAGGAGGGGAGGGAAGAAAGAAATGCAAAAATTTATTTAAGTGAGAAACTTGTAGGGGTTTTGTTTCATAAGGCGATAGGGTGTCCCCCTTGGAACTAAGTGGGTGGTTTGTGGTGCCGTTTTAAGGTCGGTCCTTGACCCCCCTTCCCCCCCCTGACCCCCCCCCCCCCCCCCCTCATTTTTCCGTTTTCTATCCACCCACCCCCCTTTTTCCCCCCCCCCCCCCCCCCCCCCCAAGCATTTGCGTTCCCAACACAACCACAACCCCGCTAGTTTTCTAGTGAAAATCATTTTTTATTTGTTCTTTATGGTCGTTGTTTCATTTCTTTCATATTGGCAAACACACCCACCCAAACACTGAATAAACACCTTGCCCCCCTCACTCTCCTTAACTCCATCATTCTCGTCTCTCTCTCTCACTCTCTCCACTCTTTCCTCTACTTTCATCTCTCTCTCTCTCTCTCTCTCTCCTCTCTCTCTCTCTCTCTCTCTCTCTCTCTCTCTCTTCTCTCGCTTTCACTCTACCCTCTTCCTCGTGCCATGTTCCCCGAACACATCTCACCCTCTCTCCCACTGTCCCTCTTTCAACTTCATTCAGCACTGTGGCTTCACATGGGGAGTATTGCGCATGTTAATGTCTGTACTGTGTTTATTGTTTTGTCGTGAGGAAGGTTTATTGCCGAAAATTTCTTGTCTTGTTTTGTGTCGTGCATTTAAATTGCGTTACTTCACACTTTGTGCTTTGTGCTTTTCCCTTTTTCGTCGTGTTCCGGGTTTTAACGCTGCAGTTTGTTTCATTTATCATGGTCATTTGTCTCCAAAAGTAAATAATTATTTTCAATTGGGTACGGCCATTCTTTTCTTTTCTTCTACTTCTATTTCTTTGAAAGAAGTTAAAATTGCATGTGGACATGATGCAAATGTGTAGAAGTAAAGAAAGGGCACGAACTTCCATTAGTATCCATATTATACACAGTTAAAACAATGATGGTAAATAAGGACTTTCCAGCACAAGACATGTGAAGAATCCACCGGATGAAAACCGTTATTTCGTACACTGAGATAAGTTTACAAAGATAAATAGATGCAGGATAAAGAATAACCTACCCTAAAACACACATATTGTGCACAAACTCAATGAAAATAAATTTATTTGATTAGAAACAACCGGGTGTTTAAGTTAATGCGAGTGTGAGAACAACTTATAGTAAAGGAACATAGGAGTGCATGAATATACTGGACATTCCTTTTAAAAAAATTAGAATGTGAAGTATAAAGCCTCTTTCTTTCATAATCGGGAAAAAATGAAAAAATAAGAGCCGCAATATGTTAAGAAAATAAAAGAACTAGAGTGAAAGTGGTTCGAACCAAAATACTATTAGTACTTCGAGTATTACTAAGATCACCACCAACGCCACCATCACTACGATCATCACGCCTACAACAACAACTACTACTACTGTTGCTGCTGCAGCACTAACTACTGCTGTTCCTTTGTACAGCACCTAATCGCACACAGGGATCTAAGTACTTTACAAAAATGCAATTAGAACATATAAAATATGACGAAAAAAAAAAAAATTCACCGGATCAAAATCGCTCTCTCTGTCGTCTGTCGTCTGTCTGTCTGTCTCTCTCTCTCTCTCTCTTTCTCTCTCTCTCTCTCTCTCTCTCTCTCTCTCCTCTCTCTGTCTCTCACACACACGCACACGCATACACACACACACACACACACACACCACACACCACACACACAACACACACACACACACACACACACACCTCTAGCTGAGAGAGAGAGACGAGAGGGAGAGAGCGAGAGAGAGAGAGAGAGGAGGAGACGAGAGGAGAGAGAGAGAGATTGATTGATTAATTGATTGATCTTTAATATACAAGGATGGAGATTTTAGACCAAAGCCTAGTCTTATAATCTGTCCTTGTCATGCATACATTATTTCAGCATATATCATTCATACTGACAATTCAACATAGCAACATGGTAATCTACTTTACAATGATAAACAAACTATTCATAAAGCACTAATGAGATGGGGGATGGTTAAAACAGAAGGAAAATTACAAACAAACAACAAAACTACACAGAGAGAGGTCAGAAGAGGGTGGGGGAAGAGAGAATGGTAGGTAGGGGGGGGGGGGAGAAAAGGGATGGTAGACAGAATGGGTGTGGGGATGAGCGATTTTAAACGGAGTAGGTTTTATGTTAGACAATTTATTCAAAGTATGGTTCACAGAAGGCTTTGCGAATGGGCGCTAATGATTGTAATCGAATAATTTAATTACTGAGACATAAAATGTTTATGCAAATGTTCCTGAAAAAGTTTTAGAGTATTCATGTTTTTTTGTAAGATTCGGTAGAAGTAAGTTCCCGACATATGGTCCAGAGTAAGCTAGGCTTGTTTTGTATAGATCAATGCGTTCAAAATTGTA
>JADBJO010029182.1:0-5000 GCA_016801955.1 Conus betulinus
CACTTCAACGCCATGTCTGTAAAACAACAAACCCATGCCTAGTTAGTCTCGTTACTTCACGTCCATGGTCGGCGAAAGACACCATGATGCTATGGGATGGATGTAAACACACTTCACTCATGTCTGTTACAACACGCTGACGCTAATGTTAGTGCACACCCTTCCTACCTGGTTTTCGGGAAAGCACCATATTTGATGATTCCTAGTGTTACTGATTGCTGTTGTTTATGGCCACTCTACACCTGTGTTGGTTTTAGCAGGCGTAAACGTCAACTTGAGTTTCGGTTGTGTGTGTATTACACAATAAGGGTAGTGGTTACCAGTATGTTTTGTGGCTACACCGTTGTGTATGGTTCTGAACCATCCACCCGCTGTGGCCCTCAGTCCTTGAAGATCTCCAAAGTCAATGACTAACCAACAAAATTAGAGACGCCAAGGAAATTAATGCCCACGTTGAGGGCTTTAATCAGTGCATTCAATTCGTTCGTTTCGTTCATTCAGGGTTTTTAATGTCTTTTTCCATATCGCCATAATGATATGACACACTTAAAAAACCAAAAAATCCCGCTCTTACTTATCATCCACGTTCACGTACTTTCAAAAAACACCCTCTTTTATAGCGTATTTATCGAATAAGTGAAATATCGTTGATGTACCAAAATTGTTGACTCTTTTAAAAAAATTTGCGAATTTTGACTGCGAAATAACCGCAATTTCGGCGAACCTTGGACCTATAAGACTTATTGACATTATCAAAGTTATTTCCTCTTCAAACCTTTACTCCTGCTAGACGCCAGTCACCACTGCACTTCAATAATAGATTCTGACACACATGCTTTCTTTCTCGCAGACACATCTATACCATGAGACTATTTAGTAATATGAAACGAAAGGAAATCAAACAGACAATGAAGAAGTATCTAAAGAACAGAAGGTCTAGAACAGACTGCCTATGCTTGGCTCTTGTCTAATTAACTGTTGTGTTGCCTGATGAAATAAGTATTGTTAATTTACGATGGTTGGTGGGGGTTGTCAGGTACGAAGGTCGCGGTTGGGGGGGGGGGTGGGGGGGGTGGGGGGGGGGGGGTGTGAAAAGGGAGAGGACCTTCAGGCAGACACTTCCCTGCACATCACAATAATTGCTCTGCAAGATTCACACAGTGAAATTGAAAGGGTCGTTGAGGTGGGGGCGAGGACGGGGCGTTGGAAATGTAGAATGAGCATGACAAGAGTACGTTTAGAAGTGCCACTAGTCGCTATCAATCTTCATCGACAGCTAGGGCATCCGTTGAACTCGCTTGTGAACAGGTCCAATTGTGCTATTCCTGCGAGGCAGTGTGGGAAGTCTATGACTGCATAGGTTCAGTTTCTCTATGACACTATAGGCCCTGTGCGCATTTTCTAAACGACACTAGCAGTGTTGTGAATTTCCAACGCACTAAGCACTATTTGTTAATTATGGTAATGACACCAGTGCCCTGTGTGAATTTGTAATGACACTAGGCACTCGGCATTCTGTGAATTTCTAGCGATCTAGGCACTGTTAAATTTGCAAAACCCAGCATGTTGTGGTGAATTTGTAATGACAACCAGTCCACTGTGTAAATCTTTAATGACACCAGGCAGTGTGTTGAATTTCTTTGACCCTGTCAGTGTGTGAACTTGTAATTCACACCAGCAGTGTGTGAACCTTGTATGACACTAGGCCACTGTGGTAAATTTGGGTAATGACATCACGCTAGGCCAGTGGTGAACTTTGTTATGACATTAGGCCCGTGTGTGAATTCTCGGTAATGACATTGCGTTGTGTGGAATTTCTTAGGACACTTTAGGGCCTGCTCGTTTGAATTTGTAAGGGACGACTCCACTGGCACTTTGTGCATTTTTATATATGACACTTTGCAGTGTTGAATTGTGTAAGGCACTGCTTCCGTTGTGTGGAATTTTGTACTGAATGCTCAGGCAGTTTAGTGTGATTGTTAACTACATTGGCAGTGTGGTGAATTTTCAGACACGAGATCATTGTTTTGCTCTCCGTATCCCCGCCTCCTTTGCTTGGTCGGATCCTTCACTCTGACACTGGGGATAGTGTGTTGTACTGGAATTTGTGTCCTCACTGTGGAGCCTATCCCCTCACGTCATGCAGTGTTTGACGCGCTTAAGGGCCGTCCCATCTGGGTCCACCCTTCATCCATACTTGGGCATTGAGTATCTGACAGGCATCGTTACAGTGCCAGAGTACGCCTGCCTACTGGCAGCGTGTATCCCTGGGCCATTTGCTTGTCTTACTGATGAGGAGATAGCCTTCACTTGTGTTACTACTTCCTGTGTGTAATTTCCATGCTGCCCCTACATGACAGTATCTCTTCACCGATTATGGGCAGTGTGTGCAGTCTCCAATGCGTCCTACTGACGGAGCGAGCCTTTTCTCCGCTTAACATCGGCACACTAGTATGGTATCTTGTCCTAACAAGCAGCAGCCCCCCCAGACTGGTCATAGTTGTGGAGACTCGAATTGATGTCCCTAATAAATCAGCCTTACCCCATGAATTAGAGGGGCCTGGCCCATGTCTCGTGTAACTGTTCGTTTTTATAATGCTGATGAGCCCGCTCCCAGGTATAGCAGTGTGTCATCGTTGTCCTAACTAAACACGCCTTCCCTCCCTTACCTGTCGTGTGTATTTGCATCGTTGTCCTACTACAGAGCCTTCCCCATACCTGTCACGGTGTCGACATCATTGTCTGTGGCTCCTGGCTCTCGAGTTATATCCCCCACTTTGACTTGAGGCCTGGCCACCCCAGCTCCATTGTCGTCATGGATAATGACGAAATGGAACCTCCCCGAAGGAACTCGTTTTTCTCACCTTCCTCTTTTGGTGGTGTTATTGGTCTGTTGCGTGGATGTGTGTTTGTACGTCTGTGGGTGTGGACTTCTGTTGATGTGTATCTGTGGTGTGGATGTGTGGTGTCCGTCTGTGACGTAGATCTGTGGTGTAAACGTCTCTTGAGGTGGAATCGGTGGTGTCTGTACTGTGATTGGATCTGTGTGTTAGTCCCTGTGATGTGGATCCGTGGTGGTACGTCTGTGATGTGGTATCTGTGCTGTGGATCTGTGGTGTAGTCGTGATGATGGATCCCTGTGGGGTACTCTGTGGAGTGGATGGTGTTTGTACGTCCCTGTCAGTGTGGATCTGGCTTTAAGTTAAGGGTCTTGTACCCGTCACACCTTGGCAAAAGTTTTGTGCTGTCCCCTGTGACTGTCATCCATGTAATGCAGGTTAGCGAAGCGGGACGGCCCTCTTTGCTTTCTACGTTCTATCAAACACATTCGGTGCCATGTTCTTCTGTGACTGAATTTAAGGAAATCAAGGTGCTCTTAAAAATAAGAAGCGAGAGTTTTTAATTCGGTCAGCTGGGAGGTGCCCTGAATTTGCGCATTTAGGAATGTAATCGACATCATCCCAAGCATTATATAGCCCCACGCAACTCAACACGCATGCTTATATGCCATGAAACAGCATAGGTCAGAACATGCAAGAACTGCTGTTTCGCCTGTGGCATTGGACGTTCTCATGACTCTTGCTTTCATTAGCTGTTCTAGACTAATTGCCCCACACCACGGAAAACCGAAGTTGAAAATGAAAAGTATGCAAACCAAGGGAGGTACAATTTGAAATCGGGTCGATGGATTCACGCAATAGACTGGGAAAGGCAGAGCACTGTATACCATTCTAACAGGCTATGAATATTTCGTTGTGGGCTGATGCGTTTTCAGCGTAGTTTTCATTCAGTTCATACGTTTCTACCATAATGTTTATTTCGTTCATGCGTTTCCATGCATTTCAAGTCAGCTGATTCCCGTGTTTTCCCGCAAGGTGATGCGTCTCTTAGTTTTCTTTTGACTAATACATTACCGGCAGCTTTTAACTGAGCGGATTTTTTTTTTCCAAAATCTTTAAATAGGGCCGGTGTTGTATCTGTAGTTTAAATTCACTGGAACCTTTGCCATGTTTTTGATTTGCGCTAATGCCGTTTCCCCATAATGTTTAAATAAAGCTAAACCCTGTCCTCTGCGTGTCGTAATTCACCTCACACATTCCCATGTTTTGAATTCAATTGACGTATGGTCCGAATAAGCCCCAGCCCACGATTTATGCTTGTCACAGTGCACCTGTGACAGAACACAGCAGTTAGGGGCAATGACAAGACACTTACCACACTGCAGAGTGTGACAGAACAGCAGTTAGGGCAATGACAAGACACTAACCACACTGCAGATTGTGATAGAACAGCATTAGGGCAATGACAAGACACTTACCACACTGCAGAGTCGTGACAGGACAGCAGTTAGGGCAATGAACAAGACACTTACCACACTGCAGAGTGTGACAGAACAGCAGTTAGGGCATGACAAGACACTTACCACACTGCAGACTGTGACAAGAACAGCAGTTAGAGCAATAACAAGACACTGTTACCACACTGCAGACTGTGACAGAAACCGCAGTTTAGAAGCAATAACAAGACACTTACCACACTGCAGACTGGGACAGAACAGCAGTTTAGGGCAAAGACAAGACACTTACCCACGCTGCAGAGTGTGACAGAACAGCAGTTAGGGCAAAGACAATACCACTTACCACGCTGCAGAGTGTGACAGAAACAGCAGTTAGGGCAATGACAAGACACTTACCACGCTGCAGAGTGTGACAGAACAGCAGTTAGGGCAAAGACAAGACACTTACCACGCTGCAGACTGTGACAGAACAGCAGATTTAGATACAATAACAAGACACTTACCACCACTGCAGAAGCGGCAGAACAGCTGTCCAGTGAGGCTGGTAGAGAATTCCGACGTCCGGGCTGGTTTACCGCGATAGTGGAACGGATTCTGTGTGGATATTTCGCTGTCTGAATCTTCTCATGAAACCCTAGCTTTTTATACACGTCGGCATGTGCCACGTGCACACACACACGCTCAGCACACACCACACACACAC
>JADBJO010029182.1:7500-10000 GCA_016801955.1 Conus betulinus
TAGTGAAGTCCATACCAACAACAGTACATGGGTAGTGAAGTCCACTCCAACAACAGTACATGTCCACAAAAGTCCACTCCAACAACAGTACATGTCCAGTGAAGTCCATACCAACAACAGTACATGTCCTGTGAAGTCCATACCAACAACAGTACATGTCTAGTGAAAGTCCATACCAACAACAGTACATGTCCAGTGAAAGTCCATACCAACAACAGTACATGTCCAGGAAGTCCACTCCAACAACAGTACATGTCCAGTGAAGCCCATACCAACAACAGTACATGTCCTGTGAAGTCCATGCCAACAACAGTACATGTCCTGTGAAGTCCATACCAACAACAGTACATGTCCAGTGAAGTCCACTCCAACATCAGTATATGTCTAGTGAGGTCCATACCAACAACAGTACATGTCTAGTGAAGTCCATACCAACAACAGTACATGTCTAGTGAAGTCCATACCAACAACAGTACATGTCTAGTGAAGTCCATACCAACAACAGTACATGTCCCAGTGAAGTCCACACCAACAACAGTACATGTCCAGTGAAGTCCATACCAACAACAGTACATGTCCAGTGAAGTCCACTCCAACATCAGTACATGTCTAGTGAGGTCCATACCAACAACAGTACATGTCTAGTGAAGTCCCACACCAACAACAGTACATGTCCAGTGAAGTTCATACCAACAACAGTACATGTCTAGTGAAGTCCACTCCAACATCAGTATATGTCTAGTGAGGTCCATACCGACAACAGTACATGGTTAGAGAAGTCCATGCCAACAACAGAACATGTCCTAGTGAAGTCCATACCAACAACAGTACATGTCCTGTGAAGTCCCATACCAACAACAGCACATGTCCTGTGAAGTCCATACCAACAACAGCACATGTCCTGTGAAGTCCATACCAACAACAGTACATGTCCTGTGAAGTCCATACCAAACAACAGTACATGTCCAGTGAAGTCCATGCCAACAACAGTATATGTCCAGTGAAGTCCATACCAACAACAGTACATGTCTAGTGAAGTCCACTCCAACAACAGTACATGTCCAGTGAAGTCCATACCAACAACAGTACATGTCCTGTGAAGTCCACTCCAACAACAGTACATGTCCAGTGAAGTCCATACCAACAACAGTACATGTCCAGTGAAGTCCATACCAACAACAGTAAATGTCCAGTGGAGTCCATACCAACAACAGTACATGTCTAGTGAAGTCCATACCAACACAGAGCATGGTCAGTGGAGTCCATACCAACAACAGTACATGTCTAGTGAAGTCCACTCCAACAACAGTACATGTCCAGTGAAGTCCACGCCAACAACAGTACATGTCCAGTGAAGTCCACTCCAACAACAGTACATGTCCAGTGAAGTCCATACCACAACAGTACATGTCTAGTGAAGTCCACTCCAACAACAGTACATGTCCTGTGAAGTCCACTCCAACAACAGTACATGTCCAGTGAAGTCCACTCCAACAACAGTACATGTCCAGTGAAGTCCATGCCAACAACAGTACATGTCCTGTGAAGTCCATACCAACAACAGTACATGTCCTGTGAAGTCCATACCAACACAGTACATGTCCAGTGAAGTCCACTCCAACAACAGTACATGTCCAGTGAAGTCCATGCCAACAACAGTACATGTCCAGTGAAGTCTATGGCAACGACAGAGCATGGCCAGCGAAACAATTTGAGGAAAGGGAAGAGGGTCCGATTCTCTTTCAGTTTTATCAAGCAGGTTTAAAGTGTTTGAAAAAAAACTAGCATGAGAACTAATAGGACTAGTGTGAGGACTTGTATGAGGACTAATGTGAGGACTAGTATAAGGCCTAATGTGATGACTAGTGTGAGGACTAGTATAAGGACTAGTGCGAGGACTAGTATATAGGGCTAATGTGAGGACTAGTGTGAGGACTAGTGTGAAGACTAGTATAAGGACTAGTGTGAGGATTAGTATAAGGATTAATGTAAGGACTAGTATAAAGGACTATTATGAGGACTAGTACAAGAACCAATGAGAGGATTAGTATAAGGACTAGTGTGAGGACTAGTATAAGGACAAGAGTGATGGACAAGTATAGACTAGAATGAGGACTAGTTTAAGGACTAATATGAGGACTAGTATAAGGATTAGTGTGAGGACTATAAAGTGTGAGGACTAGTTTAAGGACTCGTGTGAGGACTAGTATAAGAACTAGTGTGAGGACTAGTATAAGTGTGAGGACTAGTATAAGGACTTGTGTGAGGACTAGTATAAGGACTAGTGTGAAGACTCTCATAAGTGTGAGACTAGTATAAGACCAACGTGAGGACTAGTATAAGGACTAGTGTGAGGACTAGTGTAAGGACTAATGTGATGACTAGTATAAAGACTAGTGTGAGGACAAGTATAAGACTAGAATGAGGACTAGTGTAAGGACTAATATTAGGATTAGTATAAGGACTAGTGTAAGGACTAATATGAGGACTAGTATAAGGA
>JADBJO010029182.1:15000-19319 GCA_016801955.1 Conus betulinus
TCATTACCTCCATCAGTCCTGTCCACATTACCTCCATCAGTCCTGTCCACAAGTACCTCCATCAGTCCTGTCCTCAGTACCTCCATCAGTCCTGTCCACAAGTACCTCCATCAGTCCTGTCCTCATTACCTCCACCAGTCCTGTCCACAAGTACCTCCATCAGTCCTGTCCTCAGTACCTCCATCAGTCCTGTCCACAAGTACCTCCATCAGTCCTGTCCTCATTACCTCCATCAGTCCTGTCCACAAGTACCTCCATCAGTCCTGTCCACTCAGTACCTCCATCAGTCCTGTCCTCATTACCTCCATCAGTCCTGTCCACAAGTACCCTCATTAGTCCCTGTCCTCATTACCTCCATCAGTCCTGTCCACAAGTACCTCCATCAGTCCTGTCCTCAGTACCTCCATCAGTCCTGTCCACAAGTACCTCCATCAGTCCTGTCCACAAGTACCTCCCTCATCAGTCCTGTCCTCAAGTAGTCCTCCATCAGTCCTGTCCTCATTACCTCCATCATCCTGTCCTGTCCCTCAAGTACCTCCTCAGTCCTGTCCTCATTACCTCCATCAGTCCTGTCCTCATTACCTCCATCAGTCCTGTCCTGTCCTCATTACCTCATTACCTCCATCAGTCCTGTCCTCATTACCCTCCATCAGTCCTGTCCTCATTACCTCCATCAGTCCTGTCCACAAGTACCTCCATTAGTCCTGTCCTCATTACCTCCATCATCCCCTGTCCACAAGTACCTCCATCAGTCCTGTCCTCAGTACCTCCATCAGTCCTGTCCACAGTACCTCCATCAGTCCTGTCCTCATTACCTCCATCAGTCCTGTCCTCATTACCTCCATCAGTCCTGTCCACAAGTACTCCCTCCATCAGTCTGTCCACAAGTACCTCCATCAGTCCTGTCCACAAGTACCTCCCATCAGTCCTGTCCACAAGTATCTCCATCAGTCCCCTGTCCACAAGTACCTCCATCAGTCCTGTCCTCATTACCTCCATCAGTCCTGTCCACATTACATCCATCATCCCTGTCCTGTCCTCATTACCTCCATCAGTCATGTCCACAAGTACCCTCCATCAGTCCTGTCCACAAGTACCTCCATCAGTCCTGTCCTCATTACCTCCATCAGTCCTGTCCACAAGTACCCTCCATCAGTCCTGTCCACAAGTACCTCCATCAGTCCCTGTCCACATTACCTCCATCAGTCCTGTCCTCATTACCTCCATCAGTCCTGTCCACAAGTACCTCCATCAGTCCTGTCCTCAGTACCTCCATCAGTCCTGTCCACAAGTACCTCCATCAGTCCCTGTCCTCAAGTACCTCCATCACCCCTGTCCACATTACCTCCATCAGTCCTGTCCTCATTACCTCCATCAGTCCTGTCCACAAGTACCTCCATCAGTCCTGTCCACAAGTACCTCCATTAGTCCTGTCCCACATTACCTCCATCAGTCCTGTCCACAAGTACCCCATCAGTCCTGTCCTCATTACCTCCATCAGTCCTGTCCACAGTACCTCCATCAGTCCTGTCCCTCATTACCTCCATCAGTCCTGTCCACAAGTACCTCCATCAGTCCTGTCCTCAGTACCTCCATCAGTCCTGTCCACATTACCTCCATCAGTCCTGTCCACATTACCTCCATCAGTCCTGTCCTCAGTACCTCCATCAGTCCTGTCCACAAGTACCTCCATCAGTCCTGTCCTCATTACCTCCATCAGTCCTGTCCACAGTACCTCCATCAGTCCTGTCCTCAGTCCCTCCATCAGTCCTGTCCACAAGTACCTCCATCAGTCCTGTCCTCATTACCTCCATCAGTCCTGTCCACAAGTACCTCCATCAGTCCTGTCCACAAGTACCTCCATCAGTCCTGTACTCATTACCTCCATCAGTCCTGTCCACAAGTACCTCCATTAGTCCTGTCCTCATTACCTCCATCAGTCCTGTCCACAAGTACCTCCATCAGTCCTGTCCTCAGTACCTCCATCAGTCCTGTCCACAAGTACCTCCATCAGTCCCTGTCCACCAGTACCTCCATCATCCTGTCCTCATTACCTCCCATCAGTCCTGTCCTCATTACCTCCATCAGTCCTGTCCACAAGTACCCTCCATTAGTCCTGTCCTCATTACCTCCATCAGTCCTGTCCTCATTACCTCCATCAGTCCTGTCCTCATTACCTCCATCAGTCCTGTCCACAAGTACCTCCATTAGTCCTGTCCTCATTACCTCCATCAGTCCTGTCCACAAGTTACCTCCATCAGTCCTGTCCTCAGTACCCTCCATCAGTCCTGTCCACAAGTACCTCCATCAGTCCTGTCCACAAGTACCTCCATCAGTCCTGTCCTCATTACCTCCATCAGTCCTGTCCTCATTACCTCCATCAGTCCTGTCCACAAGTACCTCCATCAGTCCTGTCCACAAGTACCCTCCATCAGTCCTGTCCTCATTACCTCCATCAGTCCTGTCCTCATTACCTCCATCAGTCCTGTCCCCAAGTACCCCTCCATTAGTCCTGTCCACAAGTACCTCCATCAGTCCTGTCCTCATTACCTCCATCAGTCCTGTCCACATTACCTCCATCAGTCCTGTCCACATTACCTCCACCAGTCCTGTCCACAAGTACCTCCATCAGTCCTGTCCACAGTACCTCCATCCATCAGTCCTGTCCTCATTACCTCCATCAGTCCTGTCCACATTACCTCCTCCACCAGTCCTGTCCACAAGTACCTCCACAGTCCTGTCCACAAGTACCTCCATAAGTCCTGTCCACAAGTACCTCCACCAGTCCTGTCCACAAGTACCCTCCACCAGTCCTGTCCTCATTACCTCCATCAGTCCTGTCCTCATTTACCTCCATCAGTTCTGTCCACAAGTACCTCCACCAGTCCTGTCCTCATTACCTCCATCAGTCCTGTCCCTCATTACCTCCATCAGTTCTGTCCACAAGTACCTCCACCAGTCCTGTCCTCATTACCTCCATCAGTCCTGTCCTCATTACCTCCATCAGTTCTGTCCACAAGTACCGCTCCCCAGTCCTGTCCTCATTACCTCCATAAGTCCTGTCCTCATTACCTCCATCAGTTCTGTCCACAGTACCTCTACCAGTCCTGTCCACAAGTACCTCCATAAGTCCTGTCTTCATCACCTCTGTTATTCCTGTACACCTCTACCTCCATCAGTCCTTTCTCCTCTACCTCCATCAGTCCCAGAGTCCTCATTAATTCAATCATGCCTGCCCTTTCTCTCTCTCTCTCTCTCTCGTCTCTCCCCTCTCCTCTCTCTCTCTCTCTCTGCATGCTTCGGGGGGGGGGGGGGGGGGGGGGGGGGGGGGGGGGGGGGGGGGGGGGGGGGGGGGGGGGGGGGGGGGGGGGGGGGGGGGGGGGGGGGGGGGGGGGAGTGGGGGGCATAAGGCCAGAATGACTCCCCCCTTCTATTTTTTAACTCCCCGGGAGTCAATCTGGATCTATATATTTCTTGATCGAAGGTAACTCCCCGTGAGTTAGTTTAGGCACGTGTGTATTTTAACTCTATCCCTTGGGAGGAGTCCAAATATAGAGAGGGGGGGGAAACGGGGGTGGGGGGGGGGGGGGGGGGGGGGGGGGGGGGGGGGAGTCATTCTGGCCTTATGCCAGGAATGACCTCGCCCCCCACCCCCCTTATTCAGATTATTTCAGATTGTTTTTTCCTGGGTGAAATTCGCATTGTAAGGCAATGCTAATACAACTTTCAAAAACTCTACTTCTCTCACTCATTCTCTATAATTTGAAAAACGGTTTGGGGAGGGAGGGGGGCATTCTGGGCACGTCGAACCACATGCACGTATACACAACACACTAATGCACACAAGCAAGCACGAAGCACACACACACACACACACACACACACACACACACACACACAACACACACGTGTGTGTGTATGTGTGCGCACTCACATTTGCAGACGTTTTTTTTAGTGTGTAACACAGAGTACATGACGCTGAATACCTGTCATAACAGGTACTTGTGTTTGCTGTGAAGATTTGTTATAATGGCACACCAAACTTCGCTGCAAATTCGAATAATTCGGTTCAGAAGTGGTCAAGCTAGAAGGCCTAGTATCTTAGCCGCTGGCTGACCATGTCCACCTGCAGAAACGGGTGCTGTATGCTCAGGTCATCCACTAAAAGGACGCTAACTTTGCAAATCTCAAGGCGGGGATTGGCATAGTCCCACCGACTAGGTCTTTCTCTCAAGCGAAATTGAATTGCCATCGTTAATGGCAACAGTCCGGTTTTTATATGGCCGTTTTAATGTGGTCCACACGACATGCAGCACACA
>JADBJO010029183.1:0-19318 GCA_016801955.1 Conus betulinus
GCTGCGGCGGACAGCGCAGCAACAAGCCACTTCATTTGCCTGCTAGTGGGCCAGAGACGCGGTGCTTACACGCTCTTCACTCTCCCCGGCACTCAAGGCTTCCCTTCGGTGTGTCCCGGGCCAGGATCACTCGCACTTTGGCGAGTACTCCACCTCGGCTATGTCCCTTTCGGTCGAGGAACGCAAGCAGGCGGCGTCCTTTGCCCCCCGGCCTCAGCCACGCCCTTCCAGGCCCCCCTATTGGTCTTACCCCAGGTCCATCAGGCCCACTCCGTATCCCCGACAAGCATCTCCCAACGCCGGGCCGGCCAAGCGCCCTCTAAATTCGCAGAGGTCGAAATCGAAACCTCGCCAGCAACTCAATTTTCGGTTCGGCCAACAGGCACGCCCTCGCCGGTGACTAGGGGACACACCCGCGGTGGGCACGGAACAGGGACAACCCGCCCACCAGGCCCAACCCCGGGTTTTACTCCCACCTGTTCGTGATCCCCAAACCCTCGGGGGGGATGGAGGCCCATCCTCGACCTCTCTCCCCTCAACAAAGTTCCTCAGACATACCAAGTTCAAGATGGACACGCCCTCCCAGATCAGGGACTCCATCCACCACCTAGATTGGGATTGGGCCACCTCCATAGATCTGAAGGATGCGTACTCCAGATCCTCCTTCACCCGGCTCACAGACGTTACCTCCGGTTCGTCTGGCAGGGTCGGGTGTTCCAGTTCAAAGCTCTCCCCTTTGGTCTCTCCCTGGCACCCTTCCTCTTCACGAAGGTTGTCAAGGAGATGGCCGCCCTAGCCAGACAGGAGGACATTCGCCCTCCTGGTGTACCTCGACGACTGGCTTGTCCTGGCCTCCCTCCCGGGCTCAGTGCTGAGCCCACACCACGCGCCTCCTCAGGCTCTGTTCCACCCTGGGTTTTGTAACCAACCCCCTCAAATGCGAACTCATTCCCAGTCAGAGGTTCTCTTTCCTGGGCATGAGTTTCGACACGATTGCCATGAAGGTCGCCCCGACCCCAGAGAGGTCCGCTGGGATAGTGGACCTCATCTCTCGCCTCCGAGGAGCATCACATACCTCGGCCAGAACTCTGTCCTCCCTCTTAGGGATGATGGAGTCCCTTTCAGCCCTCATTCCGCTAGGTCGGGTCCCCAAACGCCAGCTGCAGAGGGAGAGTTCCGTCGTCGTTGGTCCCAGACCTCGGACCGCTGGGACCTGACCATTCCCCTCGGCCACTGGTTCTCTGGCGCCACGGACGAATGGCTCAATCCGTCCACTCTGACCACCGGCGTTTCAAATCTCTCTCCCAACTCAGTCCCTCGAACTGTACACGGCCTCCAACTCGGGCTGGGGGGCCCACTTGGGGGACAGTCATGCCTCGGGGGGGTGTGGGACGCACAGATGGCACGCCTCCACATCAACATATTAGAATTGGAAGCGGTCAGGCTGCCCTCCTCCACTTCCAACACCTAATCTCGCCCAACTGGTTCTCCTCCTCACGGACAAACACGTCGGTAGCCCCATACGGGGGGGGGGGGGGGGGGGGGGGGGGGGGGCTCACTCCATCGGCCTCTCCTACGGACAGAGGCCCTCCTTCGCTGGTGCCACGCACGGGGGAACCACCCTCCGTGCGAGACACATAGCGGGGACACGCAACATCCTGGCAGACTCTCTCAGCCGCTCAGGGACCCTTCTGCACACAGAGTGGACCCTGAACAAGCTGACGCTAACCACAGTATGGGGAGCTGGTTCAAGCCCATGGTCGACCTCTTTGCGACCCGCTTCAACCATCGCCTTCCCATGTATGTCTCTCCCGTCCGGATCTCCGAGCGTACGCGGTCGGTCGATGCTCTCTCTCCCTCCCTGGACGGGACTCATCGCGTACGCCCTTTCCCCCCTTCCCAATACTTCACAAAGTGATCAGGAAGGCCAGGCTGGAGAGACCCAAACTCATCCTTATAACCCCGTGGTGGCCGACCCAGTCGTGGTTCCCAGACCTCAGGTCCCTAACTCACGTTCCCCCTCTCCAGCTAGCCCCTCGGTGGGACTTGCTCAGACAACCTCGCTCGGGCCTCCCTCACTCCAACCCCCAGATGCTTCGCCTACACGCTTGGCTGATATGCCAACCAAATTGCGACCACCGGTCCCCGCCCCCCCCCGCGGACAGACCCCGGTCTGTCCTAGATACCCTGACAGAAGCGGGGGCATCGCAGGGATTACGGGACTTGGCCTTGGCCTCGCGTAGGACCAGCACCGAGTCCCTCTACAATTACCGATGGGAGAGATGGGTCACGTGGTGCACGGCTAACTCGGTCCCCTACCTCCACCCCTCCAACATCCAGATAGGCAATTTCCTATCCCACCTTTCGTCCTCTCGAAAGCTCTCTGCTAGTTCCATTCGGGGCTACAGATCGGCCGTATGCACCACCATCCGACAGCTGGGCGGCCCATCATTCGACAATGACTTTCTCCTTAGAGAACTATCTCGGGGGGGTGGCCCTACGGGAAGCTCAGTCCCCTAGGCGCGCTCCCATGTGGGACTCTCTTTCTGTTCTTGACGCCCTCAGAAAACCCCCTTTCGAGCCCCTCCGCGCAATTCCCTTTGACATTCTCTCCTTCAAGACCACCTTCCTTCTCTCCCTGGCCTCAGCCAGGAGGCGAAGTGGGATTCATGCCCTCAGTGGTGACCCTCGGGACATCGCCTTTCACAGAGACGGCTCGGTCTCGCTTAAGTTCCTGCCTGAGTTCTTAGCGAAGAACCAGGAACCGGGCACGACCTCTCCTTCCCTTGTTATCCGCTCCCTAGCGGATATCTTAGGCAGCGAAGGCGGCGGGGACATGGACCTGTGACCCTCTAGGTGCCTCAGATAGATACTACTGGGAGCGTTCCCGCCCCAGGCGTTCCTCTCAGAGAGAGCCTCCTTATTTCCATCAACCCCAACAACAAGAAAGACATCTCGGCGGGCACTATTTCTAGGTGGCTATCCAATACTATCAAATCTGCCTATGCCCAGGCCCACAAAGACCTCCCAGCCCTTTCCCCTCGAGCCCATGAGGTCAGAGCGCTGGCCACGTCCACAGCGTTCCAGCACTCTGTCCCCGTGCGCCATCTCCTCCTGGAGGCAGCCTACTGGCGTTCGGAGAACCCTTTCATAAACTTTTATCTAAGGGACATCCGCATGACCAGGGCTGATGGTTCTAAAGGGGTTTCATTTGTGGCGGCCAATGCAGCCATAACAGTTACAGTTAACCCCAGGAACCATTAGGGCGCTCGGCCCTCCTCCTATTCCTTTAAAAATTGCTATGGTCTGACATGGTATAGTATACGACGCCAAAATGGGGAGTTTGTATTATACTCCCTGTTTGGCTAAGTATACTTACCATGTCAGAGTAATGCCCGCCCTACCTTCCCCGCTAGCGCCAAGGTTCCCTGGGGTTGCCTTGCGCGCAGGCCTCGTTGAATGACGGACAGTACACGATCTTCGGCATCTTCCGTAGGCGGAAGTAGGGTGGGCGTCACGTGACTATCTTATGACTGCATTTGCCACAAAACTTCGGCCTGACAGAGCTGACTGACAGCCGTTTAATGCTATGGTCTGACATGGTAAGTATACTTAGCCAAAGTTTGTCACTACTGAACGATTTTTTAACACTGGAATATACACAGTCACAGAAAGAAGAAGTAAATTCCATTATTTGTACTCTAATGTGATGTCTGGTCACACACAGCCGGAAGGTGAGTGTCACCACTGTCACATGTCACCAATATGGTAAACACTACTCTTGATCCATGGTTTCTACCATATTTGCCGCATGGCAGAAACCACGTTTTCGACATCACCCCTCTGATCCATGGCTCGCTAAACCGAAGATCTGTTGACCAGTAGCACACCAGAGTCTTGGCAGATGTTAGATTCCATCATGACGAGCACAGCTATGTATGCGCGCATCTCTGCAGGTGTCATATCCTGCTAAAGTGGGTCAGGTTGTCCCCGTTTTGTCATCTGCTGCCTGGCGTACAGGTTCGTCTGGTCAGCAGCTGTAGTAAAAAAACAACTGCGGCAGGAAGAGAAAAAAATAATCCAGAGGTGTATCTGTGTCTGGCAAATCATGATTTGGCCCAGTCTCCTCCTCAAAAAGCTGAGAACTACAGGTGCGGAAGTGGCCGGTTGCCACGTGGTCACAGACGCAGACAAAGGCACATCATCATCATCTTCATCACTTTCTTCACCTTCTTCTCCCTCTTCTTCCTCTCAAACATCCACATCACTTTCATTTAACTCCTCTCTTTCATATCTTTCTACTTCTTGTAGTATTTCATCCAACTCCTCTTCATTTAATCCTAAAAATCGCCGTCGGTAGAAGCGCTAGCAGACGCCATTTTCAGAAACAAGGCGATGCCGTCTGCAGCAATGGAATGCGGTCAGTTCACGACCCTAGTCTTTGTGAATGAATCGTTTCCCACACCCCATACTACTGCTAAGATTTCATTGGACACCTCTCAGGGATGCACGTTTATTTTGGGCCAGTCTTGACTTAAAATGAGGTCACAGTGTGTGACTGAAAGTAACGCGGCATGTACGGCCGGTTGCGGCCGGAACGAATAGCAGGGGAGACGAACACAGCGCGCCGGATACAGGTGAAACGAATGCAAGAGGGTTAATGCACATATGCATGTGAAGATGGAAGGCTGAACATAACATACATGCATGTAAACATCTTCATGGTTGGAAAATGCCATCAGTACATTGTTATAGTATTGATTTTTATTTGTTTCTGAAAGCTGATAAACTCCTCTTCGTGTGGGCTGTTAATGTGTTTCATTGTTTTGTCATTGCCGAGAACCTGAAGGATTTTGCCCCTTTATGTTTTGATTGGAAGGACAAGTGTATGATAAATGCTTTTTAGTCTTTCTTTGTTGATTGCTTCAGGTTAGCAGGGTTTGTCCCATTAGTCCTTATGTGTCTGGAGTGAAAGATATGTGTGGTTTGTTGCAGTGTTGGGTGAGAACTTCGAGAAGTACCTGGAGGCCTTGAAGCCATACCTCTTGGTGGGCTTGAAAAATTATGCTGAATATCAGGTAATGGTTCTTGTACAGATGTCCCAGGTTCAGGTAGCATTCACAACTTTCGCGGACCTTAATGTAATTTCTGTTAACTGTTTTCTATGAGTGTGAAATTCAGAAACAGTTATCTGCCAGGGACATTTTTAGCAACTGGGATTTGAGAGATCGTTGTAAATTAAGCCATATTTGGCGAAAGATGAAACTAAGATTATGCACGTGAGCCCCAGGCAGATAGTTCACATTTTTATTGTCAGAACTACATGTATGTTTCTAGTGCAAAGGAATTTGTTGGTCACATAATTAAAGCTTCAGAAGCATACATTCAGGCTATGGCTAAGCACTAGCAATGGATATGAATGAAGTGGTGATCGATTTGTCTACACTTTTGTGCCAAGTGTACACTACACATAAATGCGTATCCAGTTAAACGTCGCAAGCAAGGCAGGCAGAAAGAACTTGCAAAACATTGTAAATGATAATGCATAAATACTTGTCTAAACTGATGTCTGTTTTTAGTGTCTGTGTTGCATTAATTGGGGTGTCCAGAGTGGCTTCAGTGTTGGCGGTCCAATTTATTTTTCATCTCTTGCCACTAGTTAAGTGATCTGCAAATGAAGAATCTTTGTGATCCAAGTATCAAATCTGGATACTATGAACTGTGTGTTTGATTTCAGGTGTGCTTGGCTGCTGTGGACTGATAGGAGACTTGTGCCGTGCACTGAGCATGAAGATTCTACCACACTGCAATGAACTCATGATGGTGCTGTTGGAAAACTTGGGAGTGAGTGTTGTGTCTTCCACATAACTTTCAGGGCATACTGTGTGAAAGGGTATGAAATATTTTTATATGCAGGCATAATTTGAAAAAAAAAAAAAAAAAAGAGGGTATGATTAAAAAGACCCCCCCCACACACACCCACCCACACCCACACCCACACACCCACACACATACACACACACGCATACACACATACACACACGCACACACGTTACTGATTTTATATGCCATTTCAAATAAACTTGTTTTTTTCCCCAGAATGAAAGTGTTCACCGTTCAGTCAAGCCACAGATCCTGTCTGTGTTTGGTGACGTTGCTTTGGCAATTGGTCCCAACTTCAAACCTTACCTGGATGTTGTCCTGACCACCCTTCAACAAGCTTCGCAAGCACAAGTTGACAAGGTATAAATTCCGTGTACTTTTTACTTTATGTTGATTGTTTTTGTAAATTCACGTATCTACATGTTCACTTGTATGTCTGAGTGTTTGTTCTTCTTTATGAAAGCAAAAAAAACAAAACACCCCGTAAATTGTCACTTGTTTGGTCCTCCGTGCCAATGATGAAACTATGCCTCAAAAGTGAATTGCTGTGTACATGTGATTAGTCTTCCTGAGGCACAGGAGGGGAAACTAGTGACTGCTGCATGTGTAGCATAATGATTATAAAAGAACCCCCTGCAACTACAGAGTTATGCTAATTTGCAGGGAGAAAAGTCAGTTAAAATGGTGAACAGAAGGTTATCCAGACTTAGTGGATGGTGATACATTACAGTGGCATTCTGTCCCAGGAAATAAGCAGTCTGAATGTTACAGAAAGAAGACTTGTGATACTGAAGTTGTACAATGCTGTATCAGGACTCTCAGCTTTCGGAGAACTCCTGTGTGTGAAATGTGAAAAATTAAATCTGGGGGGGGGGGGGGGGGGGGGACATCAGTGGCAAAAATTAAAGAAGTAGGATAAAAGTGACCGTTGATTCTGTGGAGTCTTTGCCGCATTTTACGTGCAGGCAATGGTACCAATGTCATGAAGTCTTGTGTACACTTCATACAAATGGGTAATCGGCATCTCTGTTGGTTGAAGGCCGATGATGTCCTGCTTTGACATCTTGTGTTGGCAAGAGGCTGTGAACATACATGCCTACCCCTACAGAACTTCCATATTTTCTATGGCAATTAACAAAAAAACGAAGTAGCTACGGCAATTACGGAAATTTATTTTTTGTTACGGTAAAAAGATTTTTCAACAAAATTTACTTGAAACGATCGCAAGTTGAAGCAGACGATGCTTTTGAAAGCAGAAGCAGAAACCGAATGGTTAAAGGGACGTAAAGCCCCGTCTTCATCAAGCAGACGAATAGCATATGTCTCCAATGGCTTCTGCTATAGAGGGACGTTAAACTCGGTTATTCAAGCAAACGATGCTTTTGAAAGCGGAAGTACTAAACCGGATATCGCAAGTAATTGAAGTTTTGAGAAATATGGTGTCTAATACAATAATACAAAGAGTAAGCGAATGGATGTGCCAACTGGTGATGCCCTGCATCAAAAAAGCGTCGGCCGTCACAGAAGTTCGTGGACAAATACAGTTGCAATTTCCCTTCATTGTGAAATTGGACTCTGACGATTCAAAAGCAAAGTGCGTGATTTGTGACAGCGCATTTTCTGTAATAAAACATGGCAGTAAAGTTTTGTCTTATTCTATGCATAGGTTGAGCTGATTATGACACCCTGACCAACTCTTTCCACAAACTGTTTCAAAAGAAAAAAAAATTAATGCTACTGGTTTTGAGTCCATACTACTGAAATTTGAAATCAGTGCTACTGAATTTCATTTTTAGGGGTAGCATGTATGTGTGAAAGTGAAAGACAAAAACGTTAAACAAACAAGTGATCTTGGAATGATTATATTTAACCAAATTTTGTATGATACACCACTAGATGCTGAAATTAGTGTCAGATGAGATAGCAAGTTTCAAAATTTATCGTGTGTGTGTGATTAGTGTGCTTGCAGGATCCCCAAGGATTTTAGTAATTTTTACTTTTTCTCAGTTGAAGATATTCTGTTCAGTGTAGCAGGGCATAGGAGTGTTTATTTTTTTAAAGCATTGGTCAGATGGTTCATAAAGTAAGTGGGTCAAAATGCAGGTTTACAGGAACTAATGATTGAAAACAGTATAGTTTTTAGAGTTTCAAGTCACTGTCTTCCATTTACAATAAAATGTCTAATGCTACCACTGTAATTTGCACTTAGTTGCAAGTCTACTTTTTTGTTTTTAAATAGTTGTATGTTAGAGTTTTAAGTTTTAACAAAAGGTCACTAAAAAAATCACAGTCAAACTGATATTGGCGTCTGCACTGTTGATGTTTGTACATGACCTTAGTGCTCTTAGATTTGGAAAGAATAATGCTTGAACCTTCCAGTGTTTATTTCTTGCTGAGATGGGCCCTTCTTTGGGTGACTGAGAATATTTTTCACTTGTTAACTATATGTGCGCAGAGTTTAAAGGGGAAGAGTTCTCAGATGAGCTTTATGGCTGAACCTCTTTAAAATCCTCTGAGCCAGTGATGAAAACATGCCTACAAAGTGAAATGCTGTGTGCATGTGATTAGTCTTCCTGAGGCAGAAGAGGAAAAAAAAAAAAAAAAAAAACGAATTTTGCCTTTCAGTAATGGAAGTTTTGTTTGGAGTTGTGGGTAGGTCTAGGGAAAATGGAAGGAAAAATAAACTTTGCAAGACTGATCCTGAAACTTAGCTGGGGTTGGAGGTAAATGTCTTTTTTTTTTTTTTTTAAACTGGCAAATCTTGAAGGTTTGTATGCTGTGTCTACAGACTGACTATGATATGATTGACTACCTGAATGAGTTGAGGGAGGGCTGCTTGGAGGCCTATACAGGAATTGTACAAGGACTGAAAGGAGATGGTGATAACCTCAATGGTGAGAAATTCATGTACTTTCCTTCTTTTTTTTTTCCGTTTGTTTTTGTTGACAAGATGAACTGCTGTTGGAAAACGTTTTTCCCATCTGCAGATTAGAGCCACATGAATTGCCACATGTATGTGATTAGTTTTCCTGGGGCACTAGAGAGTGGTAAGTTAACAAGCTGGGCAGTCACAGTTGATCTTTGCCCCCAGAATGTTTTCAAACCTGTGATTACTGTTATGTTTGTGACACCCTTTCACACAAGTGATTTCAGAATGTTGTACATGTGCACCCTTGTTTGTGTATAAAACTTTGCATAGAAAATATGAATTTAGCAATGAAATGCCTCTGTATTACTTCCTGCACTGTGCAGCTGATGTGAACCTTCTGCAACCCCACGTGACTCACATCATTTCTTTCATTGAACACATCAGTATGGATGAGGACAAAAGTGACAGCAACATTGCCGCTTGCTGTGGACTGCTGGGGTAAGGCAACGATGAACTTGATACAGTCTAGTACTTTCTGTTTCACTTAGTGTTCACTGTCTGTGTCTGTCTGTCTGTCTCTCTCGCCCTCCACAATTTGTGTTTCCTTAAAAAGTTACATATGTATGGAAGGATGTGTATAGTACGTGGGGATCATTGATAAAATGCAGCTTTTTTTTTTTCTCCCTGCTCTTCGTCAGCCTTCACCCATGTCTTCCCCCACACACCCCCATCCCTTCTCCAATCCAAGGTTCATAAAAGAGAGGAAAAATTCTCAAGCAGTGGAGGATCTGTATTTTTATAACAGTAAAATAGACCAAAATGTCAGTTAAAAAGAAAAAAAAAAAAAAAAAAAAAAAAAAGAGTTGTGGTGGATATGACTGACTGACTTACGTATAACCACACAATATCAGAACTTTTTTCTTTTAGTTAAGATACATTCATAGTCTTATTTGAAAGACAGAGGGATGGATGTGCAGACTGGTGCATTGGTAGGTAATTTGTTTTGAAAATATTGCAAATGTGTTCAGTGTTTTGTTGCAGGAAGTTACTATTAGAAATTTATATGACAAAAAGAGTTTCAAGTTTCCCATCACATGTCATAATGAAATTTCAGGAATGGTGGGATGGATAGGATGGTTACTATCCAAATTTTAGGATTTATAGCATGGCAGCAGTTCATTTTAGGATTGGGGACCTCTCACCACTTGCACTCCTGCTTTTATGAGAAGCCATAATTAACCCTAGCGCTATCCATCCATTTGTGCACCCGATTTACACAACCAGTATCTATCCCAGATGTACCAGTTTCCTGTGTGTTGGGTATTACTCATCAGTCTCCATTACGCTGGCCCAGAAAACTTCATCCAGTTATGGCACAAGTTGCTTGAAAAATTCACCATATATGTAATAGTTGGACAATCAAGACTGTGTTCTGATCCCTGCCAATAGTTTCTGTCAGTGAAACACAAAATACACACACACACACACACGTACTTCTGCACACGTACACACGTGCACATACATGCAGGCACACGGGCGCGCGCACACATGCACGCACACGTACACACACACACGTGCGCACACACATATACACGCAAATGCGCACACACACATGTGCATACATACACGTGCCCACGAACACGCATGGGCCCATGCCCACACATCATATACACACATGTACATTCACTGCACACAGACACATGGTAGGTAGGCACTCAAGTTCTGACCAGCGCGCGTTGGGTTAATGTGTAGGTCAAGCATCTGCAGAGTCGTAGCCATCGGACCCTCATGTTCAATTCTCTCATCTTAGTTATTAATTCATTTATCCATTAGCTTAAAAATCATGCGTAGTGTGGTCTCAAAACTTAGCAGATGTGTTGTAGTGTATATGGACTAGTCTGCACGCAGTGACGCCTCCTTGATAAATCTGAAACTGTCAGTCAAAAGTGAGACATGATTTTAATGTGCTGTTCACAGTTTGTAATGAGCTTCTGATTAAAAGTTTTAATGTTTTCAAACAGTGATAGTTCTTACGCACAAAAGTGCGTCTCTGATTGATAAACTTTCCATCCGACGCACTGGAATTCAGGTACAAAAACGTGCCAGAATTTACTGTGAGGCACTGATTTTTTCTCCTGTAAACAAACTCTGAGCAGCACATCACACAGGGCTTTCGTCCTGTCCGCCATGATCGAAGTTATAAAAGTAAATTTCCTTAACGATTTAGAGCATTCTGAATCAATGAACAACTTCTGCATGAGAACTCATCTCTCCTGAAAACCAACAAGAGTCGTCAAAATAGACTAGGCCTGTCCAGTCTATGATTGGGCCACAAGATCACGTGATTCAGCGAAGTGGGAAAAGAATGGGAAACTGTAGTAGGAGGTTTGGCTTTTCACAATCAATATCCGACAGTTCAGCTGTGGCTCATGGATGTTAATCCAGCAAATGGAACAAAAGTCGAACAATCTATGCAGCAGCATGACCTGTTCGGATAATTAAAATGGCTCTGTTCTGGACGTACGAATGTGTTACTCACAGACCAAGAATGGCCCGTGTACAGTTTTGTTGTAGGTTCCACTTGGCTTCCGATGATCATTGTGTGGCGATTGGAATTTGGTCATGCAATAAAATATTTTAACATTGATGGAAATGGCTTGCGTAGTGGAAATTCTGTGATGATAATGGAAGAGGACATTCCACAAATCAAGTATTGCTGTTAAAATCCTGATAGTACAGTGCTCACATTTACTCATGTTTGTTGATAACACTTTAAAAACATAGGAACAACATGTAGCACAGGTGCTCACATTTACTTATGTTTGTTAATAACACTTTTAAAAACATAGGAACACGAATATGAATAGTTAGTATTTAGCACAGACTGGAATGTTTTAATAACTTTATTATAATAAGCACCTGTTTTCTAATGTATTTCTGTCTCTTTCTCTATGCATTTATGCGTGTGAGTCCTTGAGAGCACGTTTGTGTGTGTGTGTGTGTTCACCACATTTTCTAGCAGTTATTAATTGTGACCCCCTAAATATTTGTGTGACCCCCTGGAATTTGAAAGCGAGTTATTTGTACAAAGTCTGACACCATAATTTTTAGGAAATACCGCTGTCAAAGGTAGCTGATAGACCGTGATGAGTTTCTCCTTTGTATGTTTTTAGGGACCTATGCACAGCCTTTTCAATGAGCATAATGCCCATGTTGGAGAAGGAAACAATCCAGAATCTGCTGACCCAAGGTCGACGCTCCAAAGTCCAAAAAGCCAAAAACCTGGCCACTTGGGCCACAAAGGAAATTCGCAAGCTCAAGAACACATCTTGGTAAGTGCCACTTGCTTCCCTTTTCATCATTGTCCTTTTTTTTCTCCTTGCATCCATTTGTAAACTATCACAGATTAGTAAGAAGATAAAAAAAAAAAAAAGGTTCTCTGAAAATTGTTTAGCCAAACCCCTTTGTTTACCCCTACTGGGTGTCCATCACAACTGGTGTCCATCTCTTGACACTTTACGCAGTTTCCTTTTAACTCCATTTGACAGGCACTGAAATAAGGGTCAAAAGACTTGCCTTTGCTCACTGAGGGTACTGTGTTGGACAGGCACTGAAATAAGGGTCAGAAGACTTGCCTTTGCTCACTGAGGGTAGGTACTGTATAGGACAGGCACTGAAATAAGGGTCAGAAGACTTGCCTTTCCTCACTGAGGGTAGGTACTGTGTTGGACACACGCATGAAATAAGGGTCAGAAGATTTGCCTTTGCTCACTGAGGGTAGGTACTGTGTTGGACACGCATGAAATAGGGTCAGAAGATTTGCCTTTGCTCACTGAGGGTAGGTACTGTGTTGGACACGCATGAAATAAGGGTCAGAAGATTTGCCTTTGCTCACGGAGGGTACTGTGTTGGACAGGCACTGAAATTAGGGTCAGAAGACTTGCCTTTGCTCACTGAGGGTACTGTGTTGGACAGACACTGAAATAAGGGTCAGAAGACTTGCCTTTGCTCACTGAGGGTAGGTACTGTGTTGGACACGCACTGAAATAAGGGTCAGAAGACTTGCCTTTGCTCATTGAGGGTACTGTGTTGGACAGACACTAAAATAAGGGTCAGAAGACTTGCCTTTGCTCACTGAGGGTACTGTGTTGGACAGACACTGAAATAAGGGTCAGAAGACTTGCCTTTGCTCACTGAGGGTAGGTACTGTGTTGGACAGGCACTAAAATAAGGGTCAGAAGACTTGCCTTTCCTCACTGAGGGTAGGTACTGTGTTGGACAGACACTGAAATAAGGATCAGAAGACTTGCCTTTGCTCACGGAGGGTACTGTGTTGGACAGGCACTAAAATAAGGATCAGAAGATTTGCCTTTGCTCACGGAGGGTACTGTGTTGGACAGGCATTGAAATAAGGGTCAGAAGACTTGCCTTTGCTCACTGAGGGTAGGTACTGTGTTGGACAGGCACTGAAATAAGGGTCAGAAGACTTTCCTTTGTTCACTGAGGGTACATGCTGATCCAGAATAAATGAGAAAAAGGCAAGAAGAGAATGGAATTTGTTGGCAGATTAGGTTCTTGGCATTCTAAATAAGAGACTTTCTTTCCACTTTGTGCTTGGAGTTTCATTTTATCTTTTCATTGTTTCATTCTCAGTATGCCTCTCTCCTTTTTTTGCCTTTGTGCTATGTGTGTGTCCCTTCCTCTTTGTCCTGCCTTCTTGTCTCACTTTAACTGTCTTTCACACACGTTTACCCACACCAGGGTCTGTATCTTGCCTGTTTGATGTCTTTCCCCACGCCCATGTGTGCTAATGCACACATACTTGTTAGATTTGTGGTTAAACATGAATAGCTTCTTTTTATCTGTAATGGTTTAAAGCCTGCTTGTTTATTTGTGTATTGAATGATTGTATTTAGTCTTTCTTCACAGATAAAACCAATGATGAAATTGGAATCCTTGGAAATGTTACGAGTCAACTGAGGAGTACCCATGGGAACTCAACACACACAGACAGACGAACAGATTTCAATCCCTTGCTTCACGATCTGCCAAGTGGTCGAGTGCGAGCGAAAGAGAGTGAGTAATGTGGCCAGCCTGAGCAGCATTGCGGCCTGCCTCTTCCATCATCTTTGGGAAGTCCTTCGTCAGAAAGCATCTGGCTACCCCACATGTAAGAGGAGAGCTGAGCCTGCAAGAGAAAACCGTATGAGAGAACAAATTGTGGAGAAGCCAGGAACTTCAGTGTGTCCTTGACTGTGTTGAAAAGTATGAGTGGTGTCCTTTGCAAAGGACCATAGCAGTGTGGATTAGAAAGTTCTGAGACTGTTTAGTTTGCTAGGGTGACAGTGGTTTCTTTGCCACGTGAAAAGGAGCAAACTGAAGAGTAACAGGGATACATGTGTGCAGTGCTATATTCCATGCCAGAGTCGAGGCATTCTGAGGTGCTGTCTGCTTCTGTACTAAACAGAGCTTGGTGTCTAACAGAACTCTGGTGCGGTTGAGATTCCATCAACTGACAAGTGCTGACTCCATTGTCTTGGTCCAAGACTGCTGTGTACACTGGGTTGTTTCTGAAAGGCTGTTTGACTGATCCATAACTGGTGGTACAACAGAGCCTAGTTCTTATGTTTTGTGAGTCGCCTGTAACATGTCTCTGTTACTTGCAGAATTCACTGTCCTGCCTCTCTAGTGGGTGTTTTCATGTTTGTTTGTTTTTTTTTTCTCTGTCATGAACTGTGGGGAAAAGGTGAGGGGTGTGGGTGGGGACGTTGGCATGACGTAGGAACAAGGCATCAAATGTAAATGCACAAGAGAAGTGTCACAAGCAGCAGATGTGTTCAGGAACCATCTTCCCATAGTACTTTGCCAGACATACGCTTGCCAGAATCTACAGTTGACACAGATGGACATGAACACATGCATGCATACACGGATTGCAGAGATCAACACAAATTAAGGGACTAAAGAGGATAGTATGCCGATTAGTGATTGTACCAAAGTAATTGGTAGACTGGTGGGAAAAGGTGGTGTTAGTATAGTGGCCAGTTACATGGATGTGTGCTGTCTTCTCCATCAGGCTGGTGTTTAACACACCTAAGTGCTAAACAAGTCAGCTTGCCTTCTTTTAAAAGAATATGGAATCGTTTCATTCTTTAGTTTTTTTTGTTTTTTTTTTTTTTCCACATTTGAGGATCAAGGCAGTTCTTGAAGCCTTCCAAACATAAAAATGTTGCTGGGAACCTTGTGCTCTGAAAGGTTATGCTCTTGTTCCTTATAATAGCTTTCAGTGAAGCTTCCTGTTGGAGACCTTCTGGATCGACTCCCACCCTATAAAGACATGTTTTGCTGAAAGACGTTTGTCTGTATCAGACTGACCTTTTTAATGAAGGCTGCCTCCTTGACTTAATTTGTAAGGATTTCAGGAGGTCATTATTGAAGGGTGGCGCTGTATGCTCAACAGATTTTTGATGATATAGTTAAAATGTATTCTCCTTTTCTTTGTTATATATCCACCTCACCATAGTTAAATTTTTATTCTGATGCTGGCTTGCTTACTGGAAGTAAGGGTCCACAGCATATTTGCTGGAGAGAAGCGCATCAGTTTGTTAGATTTTGATAGCTTGACACAGGACAAATGAAATTGATTTGTGGTAAAGCAGGAAAGTAGCGAGTGTAATCCTACCATGATTGGGTAAAATCTGTGAACTAATTTCCTGTGATGGCCTATTACAGCCCAAAACTTTTTTTCTGCTGTAACCTGAACCGTGAATCTGCCCATGGCTGGGAAGATTGGACGATGTGTGAAAGTAGGTGTGGACGTGTCTTCCCTTTTGAACAATACAGGACTCGAATACAACACATAATGAGGAACTACACAAATGATATGACAGTGAACCGGTGTGTAAACCAGTATAATTTAAACCATTAAGGCTAAACAGCTACTTGTTAGCTGTTGCCATGGGGAATCTAGACATTCAACACTTGGGCCCTAAAAGGCCCTAAAAGGCCTAACTTTTTTAGGCAAAAAATAGGGGCCCCTAAAAGGCCTTAAAAATCAAAATGAAGAGGCTGGAGGCCCTAAAAAAGGCCTAAAACCAGAACAGCTAAAAAAAAAAAAAAAAAAAAAAAAATGTGAAACAACAACAACAACAACAAATCAAAGAAGAAGAATGATCAAAAAAAAAAAAAAAACCGATTTTCATAATAGGTAAATGCCGAATCAGTACTGATCGATCATGGTGTAAAGTCGTTCAAGGGAAGTAACTCCACGACAAAGTATTTGTGCTGTCCGCCATCTTGGATTTTCCATGTGTTGAACGAAGCAAGGCCACAGTTCGTTTTTCAACGAAATTTGACATTTCATTGAGAGTTTTCTTATAAGATTTCGTCAGTTTCACTCAGAAACATGGGGAAGTGTGCTTATTCCAAGATCTGTGGCTTGATAATTCTGAATATAAACTCTGGCTTCGCCAAGATAACTTAGACAAATATCGGTTCTATTGTAGTTTTTGTAAGAAGGGAAAAAGGCCTTCAAACTCGCCAAAAAAGGGAAGAAACATTCAGACTTGGAGAAGGCGAGTGCTACAGCGGCAGTGTCCTAAAAATTTTTTTTTTTTTAAAGATCGTGACAGTGGGCAAGCTTGAAGTAGTACTAGTACATCAACAAGTTTTTGTTCAAAAAAAAAGCACTTTGTTGCTGGTCCTTCAACGAGTTCTAGTGCTTCTACTGCAACTTCGTTTGGCCCTACTGCCCCTCTGACACCCCTGTTCTTTCCCCCCCCCCCCCATATTTGAATCACCAGCATCCTAACACAACTACATGATTACACTAGTCAGTCCATCACCTCAGCTGCAACCCATATATATATTCCATAATCATTCACACACCCACTCATACCACATTAACTTGCAGTGCCCCCCCCCCCCCCCCCCCCCCCCCCCCCCCCCCCCCCCCCCCCCACTGACCACTTCCTTTCCTTTGTCCACATTATGTTCCCCCACCCCACCCCTCTGTGCACAAGTATTCTAAGGGGCTTTGTGTCTCCCCCTCTCCCCTCTACATATATATATATATAGCTTATGCTTAGATGTATGTGCATGTGTTTGTGTGTGTGTGTGTTTTTTTTTTTTTTTTTTTTTTTTTAACACAGATTCCCATATATGACCACTATCATTATTACCCACCACTCATAAGATGTCCTGTGTATGCTAATCTTTTTTTTTTTTTTTTTTTTTTTTTTTATGTATGTGTGTGTGTGGATGTGTGTGTGTGTGTGTGTGTGTGTGTGGGTGTATGTACATGTGTGTGTGCGTGCATGTATCATGCATGCGTGTGTGAGACGGTGATGATTTCGCCTGTGACAACCATCACCATCAATCATCATTGATCATCCCCCCCCCCCCCCCCCCCAGTGTTTTTTTTTTTTTTTTTTTTTTTTTTTTTTCAACTGGCATTATCATCAAAGCTATCATGCTATTTCATGCTATTTCACTTATTTCACAATGATCAAATCATCATCAATTTTTCTTTTTTTTTTTTTCCCCCCCACCCCCCACCGGCATTAATACATCAATGCCACCACAGTATTTCACTTATGACAATGGTCACCACCCTGTAGTACTGTAGATCTCATCTCAGTGATCAACATCCATCAGTCATTGATCATTTCCTTTATTCCCCCACTGGCATTATCGTACTTGCCAATACACTATCCTACTCCTTTTAAAAAAAAATGACCATCATCCTACACCACTGTGGATCATACCTACACCTTGACCATCATCATCATCCACCCATCTTTGAACACCTCCCCCATTCCCCCGCATTTTTTACACCAATGCCACAACATTATCCCACTTATACAACAATTATCATCATCCTACAGTACTTTACTTTACTCAAATCATACATGATCATCACCCATCAGTCATCTCCCCTACCCCCCCCCCTCCACCCTCTTTCTCAACCTGCAATATTATACTAATGCCACCTTATTATTCCACTTACCACAATGACCATGATCCTACAGTACTATACTATTGATCTCACCCATGCCAATGAGCATCACCCACAGGTCATTGATATTTTCCTTTATCCCCCCAACTTGCACCACTCACCACTACATTTTTCCACTTATATAACAATAGTCATCATCCTATGGTACTACTGATCTAAAATGATTACCATTTCTCGGTTACTGAAAATACTCCCATCCAGTGAACACCTTCATACTGCACTATATATGGAAATGAAGAAGCTGACCAATTGACAAAGGAATGAGGACAGCAGCCCCAACTGTAAAAGGTCGCCTCCTTGGAATAAATCAAAAGTATTTCCAAGAGGACAAATAGGAGGATGACTTGAGTACTGGACTGTTCTCACTGGACTGTTCTCTCCTTCAACCAGAGGCAGTGTGTGCTAGTCAATCAGGACAAGCAGCTGTTAGTCAGGTGGAAAGAAAGCATAGGCCTACTTTTTTTTCTTCATCTTGTGACTTGTATTCCTAAGACTTCTGCCTTGTGTGTGCTGCAAGAACACTGTGTGTTTACTCTAGCCATTGTAAAAGATTTCTTTGTTTTCATACGGATATGGAATTGACAAGATTCATACCAGAAAGTGATTAGGTACTTGCTGAATGGAGGTCTTTATTGGAGAAAATGGCATCTGTGGGGCAGTGGTGAGCACTTTTCAGCATTTTCGTGTGCCCTGGCCCTAAAAAAAAGGCCCTAAAAGGCCCTAAATTTTTTTTTTTTTCTTGAAAGTCTGTATGACCCTTTCTCTCATCAGTTTGGAGGTTCCCTTCCCCTCTTCCTCCCCTTAGCTTATCCTCATCCACTTCCTCCTTTATCCTTTCTTCCCATCCTCGCAACACCCATCCAACTGAGTTACCCTCCCTTTCTGTGAACGAAAACCAGCACACTTTTCCCTTTCTCTGAAAGAAAACCATCGCCTTTCTGTGAACGAAAACCAGCACATTTCCCTTCATGTGAACGAAAACCATCACCTTTCCCTTATGTGAACGAAAACCATCACTCTTCCCTTTCTGTGAACGAAAACAACCACCCTTTCCTTTCTGTGAACGAAAACCATCACCCTCCCCTTTCTGTGAACGAAAACAACCACCCTTTTCCTTTCTGTGAACGAAAACCATCACCCCTCCTCTTTCTGTGAACGAAAACCATCACCCTCCTCTTTCTGTGAACGAAAACCATCACCCTCCTCTTTCTGTGAACGAAAACCATCACCCTCCCCTTTCTGTGAACGAAAACACCACCCTTTTCCTTTCTGTGAACGAAAACCATCACCCTCCTCTTTCTGTGAACGAAAACCATCACCCTCCTCTTTCTGTGAACGAAAACCATCACCCTCCCCTTTTCTGTGAACGAAAACAACCACTTTTCCTTTTTTCCTTTCTGTGAACGAAAACCATCACCCTCCTCTTTCTGTGAACGAAAACCATCACCCTCTCCCTTTCTGTGAACGAAAACCATCACCCTCCCCTTTCTGTGAATGAAAACCATCACCCTCCCCTTTCTGTGAATGAAAAAAACCATCACCCTTCCCTT
>JADBJO010029184.1:5000-15000 GCA_016801955.1 Conus betulinus
TCCACCAGCATTTCTTGCAAACATCTGCAACAGTCCTCGGCGAAGTGCAGGGCGTGTCACTGGCATGGAGGACAGCAGGATTCCTCACATTCTCCTGCACTGCCAGCGGAAGCAGGCGGGATGGGGGGGGGGGGGGGGGGGGGGGGGGGGGGACAAGGGGTGAACGACTTTTGAGAGTAGTTATTCTGAAGGCAACCCTGAGAGCTGCAGTGTGGGCACACTAAACTGAAAACACACTGTCCTTGGTAGACCCTTGCTGGAGAATTCTGGGCTGTCAAAGCACAAAGATTTTAGGGATGAACAAAGGCGGTGTCATTCGGGAAAAGAGAAACAGGAGGAGGTAGGGTTTCCACGCACCCCCCACTCCCCAGCCCCCCACCACCATCACTCCTCACCTAGCTGAAATCCTGGCTCCCTCTCTGCAATGTCTTGGGCCGACCATTTGCCTTAGAGACAGGCTTCCATTCCCACAGGACACATTCTAGCCCATGAACTGCTCGCCTACTCGTCTGTCAAACCAAACAGGGCTCAGCGTGACGTATTACTTTCATGTGCACTGATAGTATGGTATGTATGACCTTGATGTTTCAGGGATCGTGTAGTACGACACTCTGTCTTGATGTGCATTGACAATGTAGTATGACACATTACCTTAATTCAGATGGATGATGTTGTGTGTCATATTACATTGATGCACATGGGAAACGTAAAACTTCATGTTAATGTGATGTATATGGTATGATTTAATTTAATGTGCGTTGTTAAGGTAATTGTGATACAATCACCTTGATGCCACATAATGACGTGCTATAGTTCATCGTTTTGATGCGCACTGACGATGCAAAATGACGTGTCAGTTTTTTGTACGGGTTATGTGGCATGGTTCATTACCTTCACGCACATTGGTAATGTAGTTTTTGGATATTACCTTAACGTACCTTGATGTTGTGCATGCTCTATCACCTTCACGTGAACTGAGGTGTAATCGCTGACTGAAAGGAGTAAAAGGTGAAACGAAGGTATTTTTACGAAAAAAAATGTATTTCATGGTTGGTGGTGGCGTTATCTGTCCTATGCTTGCTGTGATCATTTGACGTTACCAGTATCGTCACATGTTAACAGGAACATCACGTTAGAATTCTCCGGCAACTAATATGAAAAAGTAACGGTTAAAAAGATCATTTATTGGTGCCCTACTTGTCTGTATCGTCTGAAATTCTATAACTGATTAAAAAATAGACCGGCGTCCATGTTTTCTTATCACATGTACTTAGGGTGGCCAAGTGGATAATACTTTTTTGATACCCGTAGTATGTAGGGAGAAAATAGACGCAGTTTTCCACCGGTTGGGAACTTGAGCAGATCCCCGGTTCGGATCTTGAGTAATCACAGCGTTGTTCTTTTCTCCCTTTCCCACTGAACCCTAAGCGGTGGTCTGGGTGCTAGTCTTACGGGCAATGTGACGATAAGCCGAGCTTCTGTATGCAGCCTGTGCCAGGTGCACGTAAATAAAGCCACTGCGTGAACGGAAGGGAGGAGTTGTCGTCCCTGACCACACTGATTTCTCCACAAGATCTCTACACTGACGGGTCAGCAAGTTCAGTCAGGGGGTGTTTGTAGCCCAGTCGACCGCCAGGGTCGTCTCAGGGCTGACAGCAAGTTGACATCCAACCAGATACAAATTCGAACGTCCAAACTTGACCGATCCAGATAATGAGATACAGCAGGCAGAAAGACGTAGGTAGCGCCACGACGGACGATGCGACACACTCTTCCCCGGGGGAGCAGAGTGAGAAATTTGTTTTGTAAGTATACAGTTCGGCAACACAGTATAGTAGAATACAACGCAACCCAGTATAATTCAATGAAGTACTATGGAACACTACGCAATGTAATACAGTGCATTGCATAAAATGGAGTGCGTGCATTGCAGTACATGCCCAACACGATGTGGTAGAAGAGAAGAAAATATGTTGTGCAGTGCCACAGGGTACTGTACAGTACAGCATAATACCGTGCACACCCGTGCAAAACAAAACTAAAGTACAGCACAACACAGTACAAGCCAGCACAATACACTACAGTACAACACAAGAAAACATAGTACACTACACACACAAAAAGGACAATAAAAAAAAAAAAAATAAATTACACACACAATACAGGGCAAAACAGTCCAAGACAATACATTACAGCACAATACAGTGCAACACAGTGCAACACAGTGCAACACCATACAGTGCAACACAATGCAGTGCAACACCATACAGTGTAACACCATGCAGTGCAACACACAATGTAGTGCAACACCATACAGTGTCACAATGTAGTGCAACACCATACAGTGCAACACCATACAGTGCAACACAATGTAGTGCAACACCATACAGTGTAACACAATGTAGTGCAACACCATACAGTGCAACACCTATAGTGCAACACCATACAGTGCAACACATGTAGTGCACACCATATAGTGCAACACCATACAGTGCAACACAATGTAGTGCAGCAACACCATACAGTGTAACACAATGTAGTGCAGCACAACACATCAAACACAGCGGTGTGCAATACACATCAATCACATGGCGGTGTGTGTGTGTGTGTGTGTGTGTGTGTGTGTGTGTGTGTGTGTGTGTGCAGATCCTGGGCACCATACCATGGCAGTCTTACTTTCAGCGGGTGCTGTCAGTTCGGAGCAGCCGGGAGGGCCCAGTGCCTCTCTGTGGTGGCCGGTTCGGGTCTCTGCTTTTCGCCGTGCCGACTTTTCTTGCGGGGGGCCTACTCCACCGTGGCCGGTAGGTACAGGCTCAGAAGTCCCCCCCCCCATCCCCTCCCCTCCCCCTCCCTACACACACACACACACACACACACCACACACACACACACACACACACACACACACACACACACACACACTGACTGACTGAAACCAATTTATTGTCAGATTTAATCAAGGTTGTACGACCACACACACCACACACACACACACACACACACACACACACACACACACACATACACAGACGCACGCACGCACTCACGCACACACGCACGCACGCACGCACGCACGCACGCACGCACGCACGCACACACACACACACACACGCACACTCACGCACGCACGCACGCACGCACGCACACACTTACACAACACACCACACACACACACACACACACACACACACACACACACACACACACACACACACACACACACACACGCAACACACACACACCACACACACACACACACACACACACGCACACTTTTCCCGTTATCTCGAGTCGTGCCATCTTCGTGGATAAAAGCTGAATAATTGTATTCCTGAACAACATTGAAAACATATCAGACTCTTGTCTCGCCTTTCTTTTTTCTTTCTCCCCCCCCCCCCCCCCCCCCCCCGCCCTCTTTCTTCTTTCTGCTTTGCTTTCTTTCTTTCTTCCTTTATTCTTGGGGGAGTGGAGGGGGGGTGGCATGGTGTGTGTTTGAGGGATTTTCGTCTAAGCATCTTCATACTCTTGATGTCATTTAGTAACCTCAAGGATTGCTAGAAACCTGGTGACTTTTAACACACAGAGCCTTGAAGAAACATGAAAGACATTAGGTAACTTCGAGGGCATAATGTAAACCCTGAGGACATTTAGTAACCTTGAGGACAGCTGGTGACCTTGACATCTGGTAACCCTTGAGGACATTTGGTGACCTTGACATCTAGTAACTTTGAGGACATTTGGTCACACTGGGGACATTTGATAACCTTGACGACATATGGTAACCTTGAAGATATTTGGTAATCTCTGGGGACTTCTGGTAACCTTGAGAACATTGTGACCTTAAAGTCATCATTCAAACTTGAAGACACTGGTGACCCCGAGGTAATCACTGAAGAGTGGACACTTGATGATGGGACATCTGGAACACCTGAAGACCCTTGTTAACCTTAACATGAAACTTGGCAGTCACTGAAGAACACTTGATAACTTTTGCAGTCTTGCAGACACTTGATAACTTTGCAGTCACTGCAGAACACTTGCATAATTGCAGAACACTTGCAGTCACTTGCAAAACACTTGTAATAGCTTTGACACTTCATACTTTGCAGTCATTGCAGAATACTTGGTAACTTTGCAGTCATTGTGGAAACGTTTGGTAACTTTGCAGACGTTGCAGAACACTTGATAACCTTGTAGTCGTTGCGGGACACACTAGGCAAAATTTGCAGTCACTTGCAGAATACTTGGTAACTTTGCAGTCATTGCAAAATACTTGCTAACCTTGAAGATACTCAGTAAACTTGCAGCCATTACAAAATACTTGGTAACTGTGAAGACATCTGGTAACCTTGCAGTCATTTCAGAACACTTGGTGACCTTGCAGTCATTGCAGCATTGGTAAACTTAACATTGGTGAAGACCTTTGTTAACCTTGCAGTCACTTGATAACTTGGCAGTCACTTTAGAACACAACTTAGCAGTCATTGCAGAACACTTGGTAAACTTGCAGTCATTGCGGGACACCACTTGCATAATTTTGCAGTCATTGCAGAATACTTTTTAAATACTTTGCAGTCACTTTGCAGTTATTGCAGAATACTTGGTAACTGTCATTTGCAGTTTATCCTTAGGAACATCTGACACTTGATAATTTTCAGTCATTGCAGGACACCAGGCAAATTTTTTGCAGAATACTTGGTAACCTTGCAGTCATTGCAAGACTTTGCACTGGGACAAATTTGCAATCATTGCCGAACACTTGATTACCTTCAGTCATTGCAAGACACTAGGTAAATTTGCAATCATGCACTCTTGTTCGTGCAGTGCAGTTCACAAGGCAATTTTGCAGTCGTTGTAGAAAAATTTGGTCACCTTTAAAAACATTTAGCTATCTTCCTGTTATTGTAATCTTAAAGGCAATTGGTTGAAAGTCATTGCAGAACAGTTGGCGACCTTGAAAACTATTGACCTGACCTTGCAGAACATTTGGTGACCCTGCATCTGTGTGACCCCCTGCAGTAGAACACTTTGGTGACCTTGCAGTCATTGCAGAACACGTGGTACTTGCAGAACAGAACACTTGGTGACCTTGCAGTCATTGCAGTATATTAGGTAACCATGAAGGCAGTTCGTAGTTTGATGCTGTGTAAGAACGCTTGGTGACTTTGAAGTCACTTGATCTTCTTGAGGACACCTGATCACAGTGAGTTGTACGTCTGGTTACCGTGAAGACGCTAGGTAGTCGTTGAGACACTTTTGATCACTTGAGGGCGTTTGGTAGCCGTGTGGTCTCTAAAAGACGCTTGGTAATCTTGAGGTCACTAGGTAGCTTTGCGGTCACGTGAGGACACTTGGTCATCTGGAGGCCACACGATAACCTTGAGGTCACTCACGGACATTGAGGACTATTGGTAACCTTGAGTTTAGGTGGTTCAGATGGGGTCATTGGGTGACACAGGATAAACTCAAGAACACTGGGTAAGCTTGAGGCCACAACGTTCTCTGACGAATGACGTTGGACCCCCTTTACCCAAAGTTTATGAATCATCGTCTACAGACCTCCGTTATGAAATGATGCTGATTGTTATTTCTAATTTTTGTTTTCGCAGCCAAAATTATATGGTCGAACAAAAAAAAAAAAATGTGGACCGTACCAGCTGTACATCCCTCCCAAGGGGAGAAGCGTAGAATTTTCTTTGCTTTTCGTTTGAGGTTTGATTTTTTGTATGTCTGCGTTGCTGTTGTTTCGTTAGTTTATTTCTTGTTATAATTGTTTCTTGTTCTTAGGATTTTGTCTTTGGTTGTTTGTTTGTTTGTTTGTCTGTTTTTCAAGGACAGCATGAATAATAGACGTGCTTCGTTTCTCCGACACTGTCACAGATGTCACCTTTTGGAGAAATCTTGACAAGTTGGGAAGAAGCATGCATCTCGTTTGTCGTTCACTTTTTACTGCCAAACGTACCTCCGGCATTACATAATCATGTGGAATACTGCATCATTCGAAATAGCGGCAATGCACATTGTACTTATCAGTTAATGTAATGTAATGTAATGTAATGTAATGTAATGTAATATAATGTAATGTAATGTAACGTAAAAAGATATTTATAGAGCGCTTTACCTCGTGAGAGCCTAAAGCTCATATTACAGTAAAAAAAAAAAAATGATAAAAAATTCATTCTAATTCAAAGCGTGCGTGCGCGCGGGCGCGCGCACAGACAGACAGACACACACACACACACACACACACACACACACACACACACACACACACCACACACACACACACAAAAAACCGCCGTAAAAAAAACATCACACAGGCAGACAGACAGACGAGCGCGTTCAACATCAGCGAACACTCGCACAGTGGTAAGTGGATATCATTAATCAAGCCCGAGGGAAAAAATATGTCTTTATGGCGGTTTTAAAGTCTCTAAAGAGTCTGTGTTACGCAGAGAAAAAGGGAGACTATTTCATAGAAGAGGTGCCTGGTAAGAGAAAGATCGTTGGCCTGAAGTTTTCAGGCGAGTGGAGGGAAGCCAAGGCAGCCGAGAATCGGTGGATGAGCGTTAAGTTGCGAGACGGAACATAGAGATGGAGGAGGTCAGAGAGGTAGGAGGAAGCCAGATTATTCAGTGATTTGAAAACCTGGAGGAGAACTTTAAAGTCAATGCGAGATTGAACTGGAAGCCAGTGTAAGGATGACAGAACTGGTTATATGTGATCAGATCTAGGGGGAGCGTGAGATCAGATGGGCGGCATTGTTCTGAACTTTTTGAAGTTTAGAGATGAGTGTTAAAGGATAATTGGCAAGGAGTGAGTTACAATAGTCAAGCCGAGACAGGACAAAAGCACAGATTAGAGTCTTCAGGGCATTTTGAGTGAGGAAGCAGCGAAATGAGCTAATTCTACGAAGTTCAAGGTAGCAGGACTTGCACGCATCAGAGATATGTTGTTTGAAAGAGAGAGTTTGGTCGAGTGTAACACCGAGGTTACGAACAGACACTGATAGCTTTATCTCGTTTCCATCAACATTAATGGAATTAGGGAGAGAATGAGTTCTAATAGTGTGTTTTGAAGCAATGAGGATTATTTCAGTTTCGTCTGCGTTAAGTTGTAGTTTGCTGTTGTGCATCCATGATTTAACATTGGTAATGCATGCTTGAGAAGAGGAGATCATTTCATGAAGCTGACTGAGATGGGCAGAGATATACAGCTGGTTGTCATCTGAAAAGCTATATGGTGAAGGAGAGAGTATTGGCTGATAATGGCTGAGAGAGGCTGGGTGTCTAGCACAAACAAAACCAGTCCCAGGACAGATCCCTGAGGGACACCAAACTGAAGTGCTCTTGGTGGGGACTTAGCACCTTTCACTGAAACAGTTTGCGTGCGATCAGAGAGATATGAAGAGAACCAGCAAAGGACAGAACCAGAAACACCAAAAGAAGTGTTGAGTCTTGAGATAAGAATGGAGTGATCTATTGTATCAAAGGCAGCAGACAAATCTAGGAGAGAGAGAGAGAGAAGAGAAACTTTGTTTCCATCAACAGCTGTGAGGAGATTGTTTGCTATCTTGAGAAGCGCTGTTTCGATGCTATGGCCAGCCTGGTAGGCTGACTGGTTTGAGTACAAGAAATTGTTTACAGAGAGATGCTCAGACAGTTGGGCGAGAGAACAACTTTTTCAATCAGTTTGGAAAGAAATGGGAGATTAGAGACAGGTCTGTAGTTCTTCAGATTTTCAGGATCTAAATTTTGCTAAGTTTTGGAGAGGTCTCACAACAGCAGATTTGAACAGAGTGGGAAAAACCTGATTGCAAGGAGTCATTGATAATGGATGTAAAGTATGGGAGAAGATCGTCAAGACAGCAGGTTAAGAAGGGATGAGAGGAGAGGGTCAAGTTCACAGTTAAGCAGGAATTTGAATAACCTCGTCAAGGATAACCGTAAGAAAACAAAAAAAAAATAGATGTTCTTTCATGGTAACTTGCTGCTCTGTCTTGGTATTCCATTTGGGGACAGACCTCAAAAAAAAAAAAAAAAAAAAAAAAAAAATCTACCTGCAAATTGAGGTGACTGCAGGCAGAAATATAATCAAATTTGAAAAAAAAAAATCATTGCTGAAATTCCGCCCCCCCCCCAAAAAAAAAAAAAAAAAAAAAAAAAAAAACAAACGAATCACAAAGACAAAACACGACGCATTTCGACCTCTCACGTCTTCTTCAGGCAACAGACACAACACTCAAGACAACGAAAATGAACGAACGATCACTTAAATCCATCCAATCCGGTGCAAGATGGGCGTTGATGAAGATTATTCCGACACTAACTGTCTTGTCCCACATTGTCTTGTTTTCTTTCTGCAGTTGTTTTGCTTTGTGATTGCGCTGGCCTGCTCTTTGTTTATGAATTTGTTTGTCAAAGGATATAATTTTGATGAAATGATAGTTTTCATGTGGTCTTCACGGTTGGCTGGGCTGAGAGCAACATGAATAGATTTGAAAGCGTACTTGTTTTCCTTTGTTATTATGTTGACCCAATGTTTTGTTTCGTTGTGTGCTTCTTTTGCTTCGATACTATAACGTTCCATGCAGTCTTGTTTAGTTGTATACTTGTGATTGTGCTTTCCCGTATTTTGTTTCCGTGTGTATTTGCTTTGCTTTGTATTTTGGTGCCCTGACTTTTGTTTCGTTGTGTGCTTGTTTTGCTTCGTGTTTTATTCAGTACCATGCTTTGTTCCATTGCGTGCTCATTGTTTGCTAAGGCTGTCCCACTTTGTCTTATTTCGTTAGGTAATTGGTTTTGTTTGTGGTTATGTTGTCTTTTTCTTGTATCCTTATTCTACTCGTGGTGATGCCGTCCTGTGTTTTGTTTTGTTGCGTACTGGTTTTGCTTTGTGGAACTGTGGTTTACTGTGTAGTGTCGTGCTGTGTATCTTGGACCCGCAGCAACATACTCACTCACGTGAACGAAGTATCAGCATTTAGATATTGAACTCGACTCATCAGATGATCAGTTGGGACAACAACAACAGCCAAACGTCGATCATGTGTACTAAATACGTGTGGTAGTATTTACATGTTTAATACAACTGCATCGATCACTCAATGGCAACAATGACAGCCAAACGGTGATCACGTGTACTAGGTGCGTGTGGTAATATTTGCATGTTTTTATACAACAGCATCGATTACTCAGTGGTAACAATGATAACCAGACGTTAATCACGTGCATGCAAGCCTTGTGCCCTCCCACATGACTGGGGGAAAGGTAGTCCACAAGATCAAGCACCCAGCTAAGAGTTCAGAGAATCGTGGGTCTGTCTCGTGTTCCAAATGACGTTATGGATGTTTTTTTTCATTTTTGTTTTTCACTGAAATGTTGATCAGTCATTCGTGTAGCTTAAGTGAGCACTTTTTCCCCCTATAAAGCACACATATCTGACGTGGTGAAAATTTAAAAGTTAGATTCTGAAACTGACAGTGGATCTTAGTTTGGTCCCTCATTCGGTCATGTTTATCGTGTGTACTTTGTGGGTACTTTCAAGCTAACTGAAGATAACGTTGGAGAAAACTTCTACATTTCTTGTCTTAACAGCTTTGTGACAGGAAGATTTTCTAAAGAATGCATGTTTCCCCTTATGCAGTGTGTCATCACAATTCTCCAGTAGATAGCCTTCATCAGTGACAACTCTCGCCGCATCTTTTACATGATCACGTCCACAGTATAAAAACAGCACTAGATGGCGTCATTGTCATCGATGGTAACTGTGCCCTAAACTAACTTTTTTTGTTTTTCTGGAAAAGGCAAAAAAAACCCAAATATTAAGTTTCCAAATTCTGCTCTGAACTTGCTGCCAGTTAAACAATACAGGTAGAAGTTGACGGCACTGTTGGAGTAGGCCAGGACGTTGGTGACTGCAAGGAAAACTGCATGGTGTCCATAACCAATCGGGTCATCCGAATCAGCGTATGGAAAGAGGCTTGTACTTTGAGGGGTGC
>JADBJO010029184.1:17500-19318 GCA_016801955.1 Conus betulinus
ACACACACCACACACACACCACAACACACACACACACACACAAAGCGTTAGCATGCATGCGAGTGCAGCATGAACACACACACACACACACACGCACACGCGCGCGCGCGCGCGGGCGCGCGCGCGCTGCATACACTGGCACATACACACATTGCCCCATGTCCACGCAACCATGCACACACATATACACACACATGTACTCTCACAACCACAACAACACACACACACACACACACAAACACACACACACACAAAACAACAACAACAAAACAAAAAAACAAAAAAAACAGTGGCACAGAGAATGCTAGTAGGTATTCAAGGTGTGACCACATGATGAACTAATGCTCAAGTCAAATATCTGCCGAGTCGTAGCCATGAAATCCTCTTCTTAAATTCTCTCACTCGGTCATTAATTCATTTATTCACCAGCTTTGAATCATGTGCAGTGCGGTCTTTAAACTTAGCAGACTTAGTGTAGCGTATATGGATTAGTCTACACCAGTGACACCTCCTTGATAAAACCAAAACTGAAACACCCCTTTTCTGATCATTTCTATCGCTTTTCCATTTGCAAAGAAAGAAAACAGCATTCGACTGGTACCATGGCCTAGTTTTACCTGTCGTGTGCAGTTTGCATAATCTGTAAACGAACGAATTCTGCCTGTGATAGTGATATATGGCGATGAAAATTATTGAAAATGTTATCCTTTGATGGGGGTTCGTCTTTTTTAACAAATAGGCCACAATAGGTTGCTTTCTACAGAGTCAAAAGCTTTCTCAAGTCAGTAAAGGTAAACTGCAAGTTTATGGACAGTAAACAAGTAGGATATCTTTTGCTGCCATATAAGGAAAACATAGCACAGAATACTTTTATTCAACTGTGGCACAGCCTTGTTAAACTTGAATAAAGTCAGACAAATACAAAATTATGAACAATCTAATAGTGGGTGGGTGGGTGGGGGGGGGGGGGGGGGGGGGGGCACAAGTGTGGCCAACAACTGAACTCTCCTTCATAGTAATGACTTGGCAAACGATTTGGACTTGGGGGGGGGGTTGTGTGTTGAAGATGGAGAAACTGGAACATGAAATTAAGAAAATACATTTATAGATATAACAACTCAATCACTAGCTGCATGAGGGAACCATTGTAATCCCTTCGAATGGAGTTCTATTTGCATTGTCTGCTCCGAGGCCTTTCGTCCGCTGGATCGGAACTCATCAGGGAGACATGCTGGTTGAGTCTGGTGCTCCTGGCGTCAAATAGATACACACCACAATCTATATTACCGTGGTGTTCTCACCACCAAGGGTTCAAAAAAGAATCCAACAGCACCCCCAAAGTAGCCAGCGAAGGGTAGTAAATGAAACTCAAACGAAGGTGTGGGGAGGAACAAAAGTTGCTGAAAAACTAAAGACATTATGCAAACAGTATATAAATGTAGGGGACAATCTTTGAGGCTATGCTTGAGGATCCACCCAAGGATGCAAGGGAGATCAAAAGACAAATGCAAAGACGGACAAAAACAATACAAATTACCTCGATTTAATCGAAAAACGAAATTGAAAATGAAATGAGGCAGGGAACAGTAAAACAATAAACAGTAAAACCGTAGGGTAACTTTTGCTCCCATAAGAAAAAAACCTAACACAGAGTAACTTTTATTCAAGACTGGCACAGCCTTTTAAACTTGATAAAATCAGACAAATACCAAGATGAACAATCTAATAGTGGATGAAAAACAAGCGCAGGCCAATAACTCAACTGTCTTCCATGCAGATCTATTTGTATTGGCCTGCTCCGATGCCTTTCATTCCGCT
>JADBJO010029185.1:0-19316 GCA_016801955.1 Conus betulinus
ACAGCACCTGTGTCGTGTATAATCGTCAAAACAGTTTATTGGTCAGAGTGTTGTGCAGTCTTGGAAATGTCAACTAACCCACGCAAGAGATGAGGTAGAATTTTTTTCTTCATGACCCCCCCCCCTCAATGTCATGAGAAAGACTGTCCTTATGAAGAACTGCCCTAAGCACATTATATTACTAGTCAAATACTGGTACATGCCTGTCCCATATCAGCAATCATATTTCTGATCGCGTTAAAAATCATTAGTTATTGTAATATTTTTTGTTGTCTGACACTGATTCTTCTTTTTATGTCCAACACCCGTCAACATAGGATTCTGAAGGCATCATCTGCCAGCAGTTCCTCACAGAGACATGGGATTTTGCACCTATGTCCAGACAGCAAGCCTAGAAGTCGTCTATCATCTGTTGTCTGCCAACTTTGCCCAAAGCTTACCACTTCCCTTATTGTCATTTAAAGCACGTAATGTTTTAAGTTTCCTTTTGATCAAAGTTCGAGTGTTGAAATTACGTACCGTTTATTCCAGAGATCTCTGCGCTACGGTGCTGAATATCCCTCGTAATGAACCCAATACATAATGGAGGGGAGGGGGGGGGGTGGGTCATAAAAGTGGAGGGGTGATCCAAAAAAGGAAGAGGGGGGGATACATAACTGGTTGTGTGTAGTTTGGTGGGGTTTGGGGGGGGGGGGGGGGGGGGGGTCCATACAATTGACTAATAGAATGTCACAAGTTTTGCCATGATACAAGTGGTCGCGCTTTCCATTTCTGTTGAATATGGAAAAATAACACTCATGCAGTCCATAGTCCTGTTCTGTACATTTCATTAACTACGTATGAGTTTCTTGGGACCGACTGCTATCTTGCTGCAATGCATTTTCAATGCAAATGCTGGCCGCAAACAGGCTGTGACCGATGATACGTGACCTCCAGTGGAAGATTGCCAGACCAAGATCAGCAAAGGGTGCTGCGTCCCCATACCAGTCAAGGAGAGGCAAAAGAAGAACTCTTTGATTCATGTTTTCATTAAAACTGGGCAAGTTGCCAGTAGCACAACTTCATCTCAGAAATGGCATAATGTACATCTGTTTTGTGTTGCAGACTACATCAATGATTTGTTTGAAGCTGTGACTCTGCTAAGACTCACCTGCCCCAAGCTACAAAAGAGCAAAGCAAGCACAGCAAGAGTACAATTGCGCTGTCCCACCACCCTTGAGCCACACAGCTCCTCAAGTGGACAAAGCGACAGTTGTTGTTGCAACAACACCGTGCACGCATGAATTGGGCAACTACTGGACAACAGAGTCCACCTCAGTCCCAGTGACAATCCACTGTCACACAAATATGTTTTCAAACATGCTGTCCTTGTATCATTTTCAGTGTTCAATTTGGAGGTTCTCATGTCTGCAAACCTGCCACTGTTGAATCATATCTTTTCCATTTTTGCTTACTTTTTATGTGACAAAAAATTGATCTCGTGTGTTCTTTGTTCTGGTGACATATGTATGTGCACTTGTGTGCATTAAAATGAATGCATTTCTGTTTTCTTTTTTTCCCCCTGACTCGCAAGGGAGTTGTTGGCATCCCTAAGCATGACTATATTTATTTCTCTTATTTATGATTTTCATTCCCATCTTTTTCTTGTACCACCAATGCACTGAGACTGATCATAGCAATTTCACATGTAAACAGAATAAGCATTTCCTTCACATAGACCACACATTTGATTTTATTTGTCCACCATCTATCCGTCCATGTGATAAGGATACCTGCTAGTGAATATGTACACACTGTGCAGAGTGGACCCTTGCTGCCATTTAGTATGGTCTCTTCCCCCCCCTAAAAAAAAAGATGCTTATTTATTCTGAACTTTCATCCCCCCCACTTCCCTGAGATCAAGAAACTATGCAGGATGGCCAACATTTTTTAGCATGGCCAAGTCTTGTCTGCCTGAAGGATGGCTGTCAGTCTGTAAGCAGTAATGGCAATCTTTCTATGTGAATACAGCTTTTTTTCCCCCTTCTTTTCTGAATGTGACATTCTTCTCTTTTAATAGCTTTATGCTCCCTGAGACTTGCAACTTTTCACTCTTTGTTACCTGCTGTGTTCCCTCATTTCCACCTTTTTACCTTTCTTCTGCCCCTTCCCTTTCCCAACCCCAGTGTCACACCTAGAGCCTCATCTCTCTTCTTCTTTATTTCCTATTCTTTTTATTGTTCTTCCCACCTAACCTCTGCCCACCTCCACCCTCTTAAAAAAAAAATCATAGTGACAGCTCTCCAGCGTTTCTTTATCAGATGTGGCTGTACAGGTTTTTTTTCCATGATGAATCTTTCAATCCCCACCCTCTGCCCTCCTTTGTAGGGTGGGGAAACCCCTTTTCCACTTCAACATACTCTAAACCCTTCTGTGTATTCATTGTTGTCATCCCCAATGTTGCTACACACATATTGCAAGCTCTTTCCTTTTTGTGGGCGTGTGGCGGTTTTTTTAGTTCATGCACTTGTTATTTGTTTATTGTTTTACCTGCTTTTTTTTTTTTTTTTTTTTTTTTAGTAAAGCTGCATGCTGTGGTCTCTTTCATTTTTGAATCAATGTGATTGTAAACTGAGTTTACTGTATCATTCTTATAAACTGTGTTTCATGTACATAAAAATGTGCCATGCCATACACTATCACTTACCAAGACATTAAGCAGCATACTTGAATCCAGCATATTTCTCTGAAGGGTACTTGCCCTTACTGCTGATACAAGGCATGCTGGAAGTGGAATCCGATTGCCCCTACCAAGAGTTGACCGCCAGATCCAGCACACAAAATTACAGTACGCCACATGCCTGTATGTCTGAAATATAAATCATATCACAGTTTCTGTCACTGGGAGCATCTTGAAATAAAAATGATGCAACAGAGACAGATACATTCAGTATGTCGGCTATTAGTTGGCATTGGATAGCCAGTATTATATCTCCTCTTACCACTGTAATGTCTTTTTCTTTCATGTTAATTGACAGTTCTTTTATGCCTAAAAATTTAATAACATGCTAAAAGTCAAATATACAATATAAAAGACAATGATGAGATCTGCAACCTTGTTCAGTTATACATGGCAAGAACATCTACTTACTTGTGAGGTCTCCTGTGTTCGTATTCCTCTTTCCACCGATTTCTTGCGACTCGTTTTTGAAAAGCACTATGGTTGCATCAATGCTATACCTGAAACAACAGAAACTGTACAAATCAAATCATTTCTGGAATTGCAGTGTTTACTTTGACGTATGAGTGAGTGGGGTGACTGTTGAAATCCAGACATTAACTCATACCACATATATTGGTGTAGGCTTATTAGCCTCTTGCCTGCTCTATAGAATGTCTGATATTCAGTTTTTTATTGCATAACAAAGATATGCAGGAGACAACTAAGTTGGACTAACTTCCAGTATTTAGATTTGTCTTGGAGTACTAATATGCTTCCCCATGTCTGTCTATTTAATTTTAAACACTTTAAGTATTCCTGCTGCAACAATATAGGATGAAAAAATCTTAAGGTTAATAACCCCAATCCGAAAAAAGTGATCAAGCGAGATGAATCAAGTTTTAATACTTTTCATGGAATGTCCTTCTGGCTGTTGGGATATATAGTCAACAGATTGTATGTAGTTTTGATATAATAACCATGCAGAATTTTGACATGTAAACTCAGTGTCATCATGCCAGCATCATTCATTACAAATGCAAGAATAATGCTCAATTCTATCGAATGAGCAGATTGCTCTTCCAGGTGTTTGGCTTTTGTACAAAAAGAATGAACTTGCCTTGAATTAACTTTCTTTCCCCTGCACTGCTTGGTTCTTTATAAATTCCAAACACGGGCAAGTTGCTTGATAGAATGTTAAGCAGTAAACTAGGTGAGTGGGCAGTTTCAAGAAAGCATTATCAACTCACAAAACAAAAGTTAACAGGTAATTTTTTCACAGAGAGCACAGTCACTGAAAGCATTCATGCAACTGCTATTCATCAATTGGAAGTTTGCAAATAGTGTCTTCTTCACAATTTGGGAAACTATTTTAAAATTTTTTTTCATGTGGATGAATACATAAAAAAATTTCTTCAAGAAACAAGAAATAAGATTTGTTTTTATGTTTAGAAAGAATAAGAATTTTTTTTTACAATTATAACCTTCATGACCGAATACAACAGTATTTTCAGGCAACATTAACCCAGCATGAATATTACACACACACACATATATATATATATATACTTAACTTTTTTTTTTTTTTTTTTTCCACACAAAGACACTGCAGCATATGCGACACACAAATTTAGTGCTCAGCTACAAAAATGACCAAAGCTTTGCACCTACCGGCTCAGGCAATTACTGAAGACACCTTCATGGCTGGTGATGCACTGTTGGCCTTCTTCCAGCATGCTGGCCACTTTTTTCATAGGAGTGGCAGCAGATCCCTCCTCCTCTTTCTGTCCTGGCCACTCTTTGCATTGGCCCCACCTGCACCAAGATCTGGAGAAAAAAGATGTTAACAATAACATTAAATACATACGGACGCACAGTTAAATTATGAAGTAGGCATTTCATCATGTTAATCTCTGCTACACAGCAAATGAACTATTTGACTGGTATTCATGTTATCTATTGCCACAGTTATATTTGCCAGTGCAACCACATCAAGAGCCACAACGCCAATTTGGCCCGGCTCTAGACAAGGATCAAGGAAGAGAAGAAGAGAAGATCGAGCTGAGTGGAGAGAAGGTCAAGTGATGCCATTTTCAAATAAGATTACTTTCAAAAATAATAGATGTCACCAGGAACGCACAGTGTATTCATTCTTTGATAAGGGTAATGGTCTAACTTTCTAGTTTCATAACAACCTTAGGGTAATGATCCAACTTTCTAGTTTCTTAACAACCTCATTCCATCAGCTGTTCAGGATTTGATTCATTATTTTGACAAGTTTCATATCATATATGTGCCAAATGTGTGCTTTGCAAGCAACAGTATTATCAGTTACGTATTGGCAACTCTCTCTCTCAGCATCATCCTAAATCCATTACATATGCCTACTTGGAAGCACACTTGCCATAAAATGAACACACCGTTTGATCCAGTTTGGGTCAAAAATCAACTGCAGCCCTACTCACAAAAAACAACCTGCAGCCCTACTCGCAATCACAATGTCGGAATGTACCGTTTTTATATTCTGACTAAGAAACATAATGCTAACAATTAGCATTTATACAGTGCAAATCCTAAAATACTGCTGGTATCGAAGGCAGAGTTCCCCGTTTTACCTGTCACTGTCGTCTGCTACAGCTGGATTGGGAGCAAACTCGCGTTCACCTCCTGTCGACGATTCTGACGACCAGTCACCCCTTCTGCTGCAGCACCACCCGGCCGACAGAAGTGGTTCGTCTTGATATGGCTCCATATTCGACGGTATGATGGGGTAGGAGAGTTGAATTTAGAAATATAACACGTGGAACGCGAAAACCCTGTAAGATACGTCACAACTAAGAGCGATAACTTTTGAGGCCAACGAAACCTCGCGCGAGGCGAGATACCATGGCAGTAACAACGAAGGCGAAAATTCTGCCGCTTGAAAATTTTTACGGATTAAAGTACATCTGCTTCACCTCCACGAACGTGACTTGAAAATTGTGTTAACATATACAAAGTTTCTGTTTGTTTCAAATAAATGCCCAGCAGAAATGCTTCAACGCATTTCAAAGCGATTTTCATTTTTTTCAGTGACCAGACAGACAGACATATATTTTCATATTAGAGTTCTCTTCATTGATTTTGCCAGGGGAGATGAATTTCATTTTGCTTCATCAGAGGAAACAAATGTAAAGAATAAACAGAATGAAGGTACAGGCAAAAAAAACGGTTAGCGAAAGTGCCAGGGAGACAAATTTTGACTTCAGGTATCCGTCATTTTCGCTTATCCGTTGCAACGTTTTCAGCAAAATGTTTTAGATCCCACTTTAGCTTAACCGAAGTTACCATTGCCAAACTGAAATGATCAACCGACGTTTGTTAATCTGTAACAGAGACACGAGAGACCTATCATTAAACGCAGAGGTTTGCGTAGTAAATCCTCTCCTGGCTTTTCCGCCGTACCAGGTACAGGGAAGAGAGGATTGTATGCCAGCCACTCCTAGAGGTCGGCGAGCACACTGTGAAGACAATGGTTGTTTTGCATGAGGGTGGCAGCTGCAGGGATCTCAGTCTCAGTTTTCCCCAGTTTTCATGTACAGAGGTGAACCTCTTTCATTTAGGTATTCTCCCAGATCTTTCCCAATGTGGTCTGCAAAAAGTGTTGGCATGTTTTAACATGAATCATTTTTTTTTTTTTTTCACGAATCAGTTTGTGGGCATTTTGAGTGCTACACATATCTGCACTCAAAGCTCTGTACAGGCAGTTCCGTTGCAGGGTTCTTTCAGGCAGCAAATGTGGTGTGGGCAGTCCTAAGGTTTTGCATGTTTTGTTCCTCCAAGTTTCGTTGGTCGGAACAAACATTTTCTTCAGACGCTTCTTCGTATGCATCGATCTTAACATCAAAGTCATCTCCTTCAACATTATCTTTTGTCTCCTCTCTCTCTTATTTCTTCTTTCCAAGAATAGTATCATCCTTGACCTTATCTGCACCCATTGTCTTTTGCCTTTGACAACCCATATCCGATCCATCCTTCTCTTCCTTTACGTTTTTCTCTTTTATCTTTTTCCCCCATCCCCTCATCCTTGGTCTGTCTGCCCTGTTTCATATCCGCTTCCTTTGTGCCTTCACTGAAGTCCATGTTTTCGTCCTCATCATCACTCTGATAGTCAATCTTTTGACAGGAAGTGAGATCCTCCTCTTTCCATTCTTGATCATCTTGAAATCTTGCACCCTTTTCCTCTTCATGATCATCGTCTTCTGTATTTCTCTTAGTCTGTTACGTGTCTCTGCAACATCTCTCTGCCGTAGCTGAGTCTGCTTCCCTGATTTTCTTCGTTTTTTTTTCTGCTTGTCCACTTGCCACTATTGCCACCGTTGCTCTCTGTGCATTCAGACTCCTCTGTTTCCCATGAAAAAACTGAAGCCGTGTGCTTTGAGTTTTTATGTGTACCTTGAATCAGGTGAGTGTTGACGGCTGAGGTCAATGCAGAGATGGGCTTCAGAAGACTGTCAGCAGCTGACCCTGTCTGCATGCAATACAGGTTCAGTGTCTGCAGGCAACCCAAGTACATCTTCCCGTGTTACCTTTTTTTTTGCTGGCTCCCTGTTGTCATCAAGTGTGTCATCTTCATTAAGATCATCGTCATCAGATCCACTGTGTTGAGAAGCTGACGTGGCTTATGACTGTGAGCCAAATGTTGTTGGGTCACGAGCGGCAGATGTAGCAACATCAGCATCGACATTGATGAAGTCCCCCGCAGTGATGTTCCACTCTCTGTACAGGCAGGACAGCAGTGGCTCAACTGGAAACGTTTGTTCTTCTTGGCAGATGTCATCCGGACTGCTACTTAACTGAGCAGGCACTTCAAAACCAGCCTTCCTGAAGCAGTTGATGATGATTTTTGGAGTCACACGTTCCCATGCTTACTTCAGCAGTGTGAGAGCTTCCAGAATATTTCCTACCTTGAACTCTTCCTTTGGCAGGCCTGCATCAATGTGTTCCACGTACTTCAAAAGAAAGGCTGTTCTGTAATGCATTTTGACATTCTTGATTATGCCCTGATCGACAGGTTGCAGTGTTGCTGTCGCGTTTGGTGGTAAAAACGACAGCTCAGTCGTTTTCAGCTGCAGTTGGTTTTTGTCATGTGAAGAGCAGTTGTCCAGAACGAGAAGAACCCTTCTGTTTTGGGCATACATTTTCTTGTCAAATTCAGTCAGCTATGATTGGAAAGAGCAGACGTCATCCAAGCCTTTTCATTGGCGTCATACTGCACTGGCAAAGAAGAGATGCCAGAAAAGCATCGTGGCTTCTTAAACTTGCCCACAGCGGAAACAGGTAGTTTTTCTGAGCCATCCATATTGCAGCAAAGCAGAAAGGTAATTCTTTTCTTTGCATTTTCTGGGAGCATTTTCCAATACAGACCACTTTCATCCACACTGAAAACATCCGTTTTGGTGTATCGATGGAGCGTAGGCTGGAGGATGTTTTGAATCCAGTGGTTTCGCGCTAACTTGATCCACGCTGTTGCTTTCTCCATGCATCGTTTTGAAAACGATGTCATGGCGTGCTTTAAATCTCGTGAGTCACCCATTGTTGCATCCCTAGTTGGCATGATCAAGCTTCACAGCGATTTTGTCGGCTTTCTGCTTTAGCAGTAGACGGTCACCGGTACATTCGCTAATCTGGATCTGCTGAACCAGTCCAGTAGAGCCTGGTCAATATCCTGGAATAATTCATAAAGTAAGCAAACCTTCAAATCCAAACTGTGCTAATGAAAACATCGAATACATAGAGTAACCTCCTGAGGTCAATAATGTTAAATAGCTTTAAGGTTAGATCCTGCATCCATCCCCGGCCCCAAGCCGACACATTCTCTCTTCCCCTCTTAACCTACCCCCCCCCCCCCCCCCCCCCCCCCCCCCCCCCCCCCCCCCCCCCCTCTTCTCTCTATGTCTTTTTTCTTTGTCTCTGTATATGCTTACTGCCCCCTCCCCCACCTCTCCCTCTCTGTCGTGTGAGTAAGTGTGTGTGTGTGTGTGTGTGTGTGTGTGTTGGGAGGTGTTACGTGGTCTACAAATTGGCAGATAGCTCTGTATGCAAAAGTCACGTGATTAAATCTGTTATGGAAGTTAACGGGTGTCTGGGCTCATCTTATCCTGTGAGTCTATTCCATTTCTGCCTCGTCTCCACTTCTGTATGAAGGCTGCACGCAACATGGTGGCAGCGGTGGGGTGGTTTACATCCACGTGTTAACTCTCTAGAAAAACTAGTTATTAATTGAATAACTGTCCCTTAAATAAGGACTGACACTAGCGGCCGCAGATCTAGACTTTCACCATACTTATCATAGTGAACGACCATCATCATGGGAGATACGGACGATGAGACACATGTGTCGCCAATTCGGAGCATCAAAGCCCCCAAACCTTTTGTACTAGGTTCCAATCCAGCCGAAAACTGGAAATTGTTCAAGCAGAGATACAAAACGTACGCACATCTTGCACAGCTAGACAAACAAAAAGAAGAGTATCAAACTGCTATGTTTCTGCATAGCCTTTCTGACGAAGCACTTCGAGTGTACAACGGTTTTCATTTTGACAGTGACACTCCTACATACAGTACAACAGATAATGGACAGATTTGAAGAATTTGCTGTGTAGGTCAAGTCAACGTTACATATGAACGTTTCGTATTCAATCAGAGGCAACAAGAAGAAGGAGAATCGTTTGAAAGGTTCTACTCCACAATAAGAGGTCTCAGCAAGACATGTGAGTTTTTGCCCAAATTGTATGGACTCTATGATTCGAGACTGGATTGTGCTTGGAATCCGGGACCCCAACACAAACCGAACTTCTGAAAGTGAGGAATCTTCATCTGGAGAAATGTGTAGACATCTGCAGAACAGCTGAAAATGCTATGGCACATGGCAAGCTATGAACTATACGGAAAACACAGAAGCTGTTCACAAAATGAAGGTAGACACACGCTCGGAAGTCAGGGAGTGTAAATTGTGTGCACAAGACATAAGCTACGTAAAGAAGAATGCCCAGCTTATGGGGAAAACATGCTTTCGTTGTTCAGGAAAAAATCACTTCAGCCGCAAATGCACAGTTGCTGGAAACAAGAGGGGACACACAGCGAGGTGTGAACCAGGTACAGGAAGAAACAGAACTAGGAGCAAGACACATGGACAGTGAGGACTGGATCAACAGTGTTGGTCAGTCCAACAAAGACGTGAAGTGTGCTATGTTGGTACAAGGACAAGAAATAACATTTCAGATAGACACTGGATCATCTGTGAACATGCTGCCGGCAAAGTTTGCTAGTCACATAGTACCAACCGAGAAGGTAATGAAAATGTGGAATCATACTCAGCTCAAACCTGTTGCAAAACCAAAGAATCAATAACCAATCCGAAGAACAAGAAACAATACACAGTGGATTTCATTGTGTTTGAGGGCAACTTTACTCCATTACTTGGTCTGCAAACTTCACAGGATATGGGTTTGATCAACATAGAAAAGGACAATTTCATCCGTGTAGCACAACTTCATTCTGCATCACCAGAAGATGAATATGCAGATGTTTTTGACGGATCACTTGGAAAACTACCTGGCCTACAACATCTTGAAATAGACACACAAGCAAAACCAGTCATCATGCCTGACAGGCGCACACCAACTTCTCTCAGGCCTCAGCTTAAAGCTGAACTTGACAAGATGGTTGAAGATGGAGATGAAGTGATCAAACCAGTGAGTAAACCTACACCATGGGTCAGTCAAATAGTTGTCACAAAGAAAAAACAAGGGAAACTACGAATCTGCATCGATCCTCCGAAGCTAAACAAAGCTTTGAGACGAGAACGATACACCCTACTAGTTCTAAAAGATATACTTCATGATCTCAGCAAATCCACGGTGTTTTCCAAGGCGGATCTATCAGCGGGATTCTGGCACGTTCAGCTTGATGAAGAGTCGAGCTTCCTGACCACTTTTCAGACATGTTTTGGCAGATACCGCTGACTAAGACTACCCTTTGGTACTTCAGTTTTATCAGAAATATTTCAGAAGAAACTGATGGAAGCGCTTCATGGACTACCAGATGTTGAATGCATTACTGATGATGTCATCATCCACGGGGAAACAACAGAAACACATGACAGACACTACCAGGCTTTTCTACAGAGATGTCGGGGAAAACAGATCAAGCTCAACAAGAGAGAATTATCCCTACGCTCTGACATCACATTCATGGGACACAAAATCACCAAGAATGGTTTACAAACAGACCCTGAAAAGGTGAAAGCCATCAGAGACTACCCAGCGCCAAAGAACTTGGAGGAACTCAGACGATTTCTGGGCATGGTTAATTACCTCTCACGGTACTTGACACACCTTACAGAGGATTTACACCCTCTTCAAAACCTACTCAAGAAGATGTACAGTGGATATGGACATCTTCTCAAGAACATGCCTTCAAAGCAGTGAAAACCAAGATCATGAACAGCCCCACTCTGGCCTTCTACAAACCCAGTGAAAACCTCATACTCACCAATGATGCAAGTGAATATGGCCTCGGGTCCGTACTCATGCAAGATAACAGACCAATTGCTTTTGCAAGCAGAAACCCTCTCTCCCACAGAGAGGAACTACGCACAAATAGAAAAGGAGATGCTTGCTCTGCTCTTTGGACTCCAGAAGTTTCACCACTACACTTACGGCGACACAATACAAGTGGTTACAGGTCACAAACCACTCGTCTCAATCTGCAAGAAACCATTGTCGAAAGCACCAATGCGCCTACAGTCCATGCTTTTGAGGACACAAACATATGACTTCACATTGGAGTACCAACCAGGCAAGCAGATACCTGTGGCAGACGCCCTGTCACGAGCACTAATTTCTACAGGAACAGATAACAGAGTCGGAATCTATCAATTCGCTGACACTATCACCTTTTCACGCCACAACGCCTTGATGAGATCAAGCGGCGAACAGCAGAAGACAATACCCTGACTCAACTCAAAGATGTGATTCTCACAGGTTGGCCTTCATCAAGACAGGAATGCCCACCCACTATCACAGCTTACTTCGACTGCAGAGATGAACTCATCGTACAAGATGGGATTGTCCTCAGGGGAGAAAGAGTCGTCATACTACAAGCTATGAGACAAGAAATGAAGGAAAAGGTTCATGCAGGACACTCGGGCATCAATTCATGTGTACGGAGAGCACGACAGCTCATCTTCTGGCCCAGGATGTCAGCAGAAATTCGTCATTTCGTTGAGGCATGTGATGTGTGCACTTCTCACAGTGCAAAACAACCAGCAGAGACTCTCTACATGCACGAGGTTCCAGACCGCCCTTGAGAAAAGGTGGGGACAGATATCTTCACAATCCAAGGTCGACACTACTTCATTACTGTAGACTACTTCAGTCATTTCTTTGAACTGGACTATCTACTGGAAACCACAGCAGAAGCAGTTCTCAGCAAAATGAACAACACTTTGCCCGCCATGGCATACCGGACACGGTCATAAGTGACAGTGGTCCTCAATTTGCATCACAACAGTTCAAGGCTTTCGCCAACAGTTGGGGTTTCCGGCATGTCACTTCCATCCCCGGACACAGCCAAGCTAACGGAGCCGCTGAAGCTGCCGTTAAAGTGGCCAAAAATATGATGAAGAAATGCCTATATGCAAAGGAAGATCCATATCTAGGTCTCCTGAACCTCAGGAACACACCAGAAGAGGGACTAACATCATGCCCAATGCAACGCCTCATGGGCAGACGAGCAAAGACAGCACTTCCCACCACATTTAATTTGTTGAAGCCTGTTGCTGGAGACTACACCAGCCAAAAGAAAGAACGTCTCGAAAACAAACGTCAAAATACAGCCGAGAGGTACAGTCAACGGAAAGATCTCAAACCACTAGACTGTGGTGACATAGTCAAGATCCAACTGATTGACAAGTCCACAACCATCTGGAAGAACGTCATAGTCGTCAACAGGAGGGCCGGCAGGACCTATGACGTACAAACTGGTGACGGACGATTGTACAGACGCAATCGTGTTTTCCTTCGCTCAGTTCCCCACCCCACTCTTACACCACAAGTCCCTACAACAATCCAATCTCCCCAAACCCAACCTTCCTGCCCATACCCCACCAATGCTGACATACCCCACCAGTGCTGACAGCCCAAGAAGGCAGCAAAACGGACGTCAAGACGAGGGACGACAACCAGTCACACCAGCTCTACCAGATCCAGTGATCCAGGAACCCAGCAGTCCATCGGCAGCAGTCCATCAGGATCACAACCAGAAGATGCCTACAGCCAGTCCAGACTCACCAGGGGAGCCAACCAGAACCATCATCACAAGATCAGGCAGACCAGTGAAGCCTAGAAAGATACTGGACCTGTGATTCACTGACTGGCAAAAATCAACACACACACAAACAAACAATCATTTACAATCATTGACAGTAGTCAAAGATAGCGAACACACTGAGACACAAACTATAGTGTTCAAAGAAAAAAAAAAAAAAGAAAGAAAGACAATGTTTGAGTTTTATTATTTATAATATTTGAACAGCGAATTTGAATTTGACCAAATTACATGTATTCAATCAAAGTTCAGTTAAGTTCACATTCCTAATGTGCAGAACTCCCAGAAGGGGGAAGATGTTACGTGGTCTACAAATTGGCAGATAGCTCTGTATGCTAAAGTCACGTGATTAAATCTGTTATGGAAGTTAACGGGTGTCTGGGCTCATCTTATCTGTGAGTCTATTCCATTTCTGCCTCGTCTCCACTTCTGTATGAAGGCTGCACGCAACAGGAGGGGTTGGTGGATATATGACTCGCATGTGATTCATATAGGCAGACTTCGTCCACACACACCATCCTTTCCACTTACAGAGTAGAAATGTAAATAAACAAAACAGACCATGCACATTGGTTGACTTGCGGCTATCGGGGGAACGTTAGCTAGGTACCGATTGGTTGAACCTGTGACCTATGAACAGTAAACAAGTGGGGTAGTTTTTGCTCCCATAAGAAAATCTAACACAGAGTAACTTTTATTCAAGACTGGCACAGCCTTTTAAACTTGAATAAAGTCAGACAAATACAAAGACAAACAATCTAATAGTGGGGGAAACAGCGGGTGCAAAAAAGAATCCCAATAGCACCCCCGAAGCAGCCAGCGAAGAGTAGTAAAGGAAACCAAACGAAAGTGTGGGGAGGAAAAAAAAAGTTGCTGAAAAACTACAGATATTATGCAAATAGTATAAAATGTAGGGGGCAATCTTTGAGCCTACGCTTGAGGATCACCCAAGGATGCAAGGGAGATCAAAAGACAAACACAAAGACAGACAGAAACAAATACAAATAACCTCGATTTAATCAAAACGAAATTGGAAATGAAATGAGGCAGGGAACAGTAAACAACAAACAGTAAACAAGTGGGTGGTTTCCCTTATGCAGCCAGTGAGGAGTTTTCATATCTGATAGATTTTCTTAATTTCAAGTTCCCAGTTTTTACATCTTCAACCTCCTCTCCCCCCCCCCCCCCCCCCTCCCCCTCTGTAAGTCAAAGCTTTGCCAAGTCATTACTATGAAGACAATTTAGTTGCTGGCCTGCGCTTGTTTCCCCCCACTATTAGATTGTTCGTCTTTGTATTTGTCTGACTTTATTCAAGTTTAAAAGGCTGTGCTAGTCTTGAATAAAGTTTACTCTGTGTTAGGTTTCCTTATGGGAGCAAAAAACTACCCCCGTGTTTACTGTTTGTTGTTTACTGTTCCCTGCCTCATTTCATTTCCAATTCTGTGACCTATGAATAATCTAATCCGATTTCTGGTTCCTTCCCGCTCGTTATGAAGCAGCCGACGCAAGAGGTTTGCATTCGCTTTTTCTGTCCCACCAGTACTGTATTTTTTTCAGCCTGTTCGGTTTTTCTGTCCCACTAGTACTGTATTTTTTCAACCTGTATCTTGAAGTTGACGATCTTCGTTGTTTATAGGATCGATCTCTGTCACCCGACGCAAGAGGTTTGCATTCGCTTTTTTCTGTCCCACTAGTACAAGAACAGATTATTCATAGGTCACAGGTACAACCAATCGGTGCCTGGCTGACGTTCTCCCGATAGCCGCAAGTCATTGGTTGACGCAGGCGAGTCTTTGTTGATTTTTTTTGTAGTGCTGTTGAAGGCAGCATTGTATTTCTCTTTATCCTTCAGAATGTTAGTTAAGGTTGACGACGGGAATGCCAAATTCCTCTGCAAGTTTTCCTTTTCTTTTTAGGATTGGCTTCCACCGCGTTGGTAAGTCGGACCTTCTCCACCAGTGAAAGCGCCTTCAGTTTTCGCTTCGTCGCCATGGTGGGGAAAAAACTTTTGACAAACTACACACTTTTTACGCATTCCTATCAAGCAGAGCTAGATCTAAATCATTTTTATTCGGTGCCATAAGAAAAAAGTCTACCCCATAAAATGAGTCGCTTCCAGTCCGAATATTATTCAGGCGACTTGCACTTTTTGAATGTAAAAAAAGCTGTCAAATCGTACTCTTTATTTCGTTTTTTCCCCGCTTTTTTACATTCTGTGTACTGTGAGTGTGTCCACAAGTATCTGTGCTTGCGTGTGTGTATGTGTATATTAGTGTGTGTGTGTGCGCGCGCGTGCACGCCGTGCGCATACCTTAATGACGTCAGGGCTCGGCGGCTTCGTTACAGGTTGTACTTTACCAGAGACTGAAGAGAAGAAAAACCATGTGCAGCCACAGACGTCCCAGTGCGTGCAGCCATGATTTCTCACAAAACTTTCGCATATCCGTCGTGGACATTGCCTACGGGATTCGAGATAAGTTTCAGGTATCCGAGGTTTCGCTTATCCGTCGTTTGCCTTATCAGTTAAAAAAAAAGTCTTCCAAAGAAGAGCTTTGGCCGGGAAATGAAAATTGCTTTCAATTAGTTTCGCTAAACCGTTTTTTCAGCTAAACGTACATCCACTATATCACATGGAGTAAAATAAGAAGTGTTGAGAAGCCTGATTGCTTTTTACAACAATAATTGCAAACTATGAGTAAAGACAAATGTGCAAATCCATATTAATTTTTCTTGCTTTCTTTTTCACATAATGTCATGTTATAGTCATATTAAATGCCTGGTTGCCCATCTTTTCACTGAAGCAAGGCAATCCGGAGTGGCGGGAATATCTTTGCAAGTTTATTTTAGTAACAAGATATCCATCTCACAAACATTAGCAATAAGAAGCCTAACTCTCCTGCCACATGAAACGACAGAATACATAGAAAGTCATTTCCATCTCGGTTTGATATGCTCATTCAATCATGTAATGGACATGAAATGCAAAACACGCATACGTATTACTACTAAGATTGCAGATTATATCTATGTATTATAAATGATAAAGCCTGACGTATTATTTATACAACAAAGCAACAAAAGTAATCATAAATAACAAAACCAATAGAACATGCAGAAAAACAAATAACTCTGGCGGGATGAAAAACGGTCATACACACAAAACACTACTTCTCGTCTATACAGGCAGTATCCACATGAGTATCATCCTGCATACGCAGAAAGAAAAGAGAGAAAAGTGAGTGCTGCTTTACTTGTTGATATTAATTTCTCTGTTGAGTGTCTTACTTTCCAAGAGTTTGATCCAAGAATTCACATTTTTTTTCGTTTTAATATTTTGTTTTCATGCACAAGACATGAAAAACACATACATAGTTAAGGTACAAGTTTTTTTTTTTCTTTGTAACATAATATGTGTGCTTTCAAAACGGCAATAATGCAAACAGACAGTTGAACCTATATACAGATCAACTACATGCAAATGTATATTTCTATGGATGAGGAATTGGTGTATGATATTCATATGTACAATGTTGGGGTATAGAATAAAGCAGCCACATTTAGTAGCACTCAAATTTAAGAAGGAATTGTGAATAACGATAGTATTGTTTACACGATTCATATCCACTCTAACTTAAGAAGGAAATGTGAATAACGACAGTATTGTTTACACGATTCATATCCATTTACACGATTCATATCCACTCTAAGAAGGAAATGTGAATAACGACAGTATTGTTCACACAATTCATATCCAGCTTTCCATTCAGACATATTTGAACATTGTACAATTTAGGCTCTTATCATGCATATACCTGTGTAGTGTTACTGGATAGAGAAGTTTATTTTCTTTTTTGAATAAGTGATGTGTTTCATCTGTTTGGAAAATAAATCTGATCCACGTTCAGTCATACTATACAATATACCTCAAAAACAGTTTGTTACTGGTTCATTCTGCCCCTGTATGAAACTGAAGAGTAATATAATAAGGTTAAGGACAGTTTGTGGTAAGGTCATTCTGCCCCTGTATGTGTGAAACTGAACAGTAATATAGTAAGGTCAAAGACAGTTGTTACTGGTTCATTCTGCCCCTGTATGAAACTGAAGAGTAATATAATAAGGTTAAGGACAGTTGTTCTTATGTCATTCTGCCCCTGTATATGTGAAACTGAACAGTAATATAGTAAGGTCAAAAACAGCCATGATTAGTACATTCTGCACCCGAACATGTTAAACTGAACAGTGATATAGTAATGTCAAATAGCTCGTCTGATTTGCACTTACAAATGTGACCAAAATGAACAGTTTCTTGATCTGGTATAGATTATGTGTGTGTATTGACACATGTTTCATTATTTTTTTTAATCCACTTATGTAAAACACCAGCACAAAACAAAACAAAACAAAAACAAACAAAAAAAAAAAAAAAGGAAGGAGTGAGAAAAAAAACAAACACCCCCACCTCCCCCCCCCCTACACACACACACACACACACACACACACACACACACACACACACACACTCACACACACACAATGCAGGATGGACTCATTGTCTCTTTCAGTGAAACATTTTAAAAATGCCAATTGGATTGGCATGGATTTTGTTCAAAGCTCTGTGAACGAGTTGTGGTTAGGGTTAGGGTTAGCAATCTAAACTTGGCTTTTTTTTTTTTTTTTAACAAATGTTCAATACAAAACGAGTCAGCCTGAAGGTAAGATGTAATCTGTATTTAACAGACAAGTGTGTACATTTTTCAGTGATCAGGCAGACATTTATGTCTATTTTCACTCTAGAAAATAATGTGTACAGAGTTCCCAAATGTCAATTCGACGAGAATTTGCAAGGGGAGATAAATTGCCCTCGCTTCTTCAAAGGGAAACAAATGTAAAGAATAAAGAGAATGATTGAATCACATTAAGTAAACAAGAATGATTAGAAGTCTTAATAATTTTTTACAATAATTTTGCAAATAATGAGTAAAGACTAATACATAAATCTTGATTTCTTTTTTACCATTTCTTTCAACATTATGTCACGTTATAATCATATTGACTGCCTGTTTACCCGTATTTTCACAGAAACAAAACAATTGATAAAAGCAGGACACGTTTGAGTAGTTTGCAACGAGACTAACCATCTCACTTAACTTTATAGTAAGAAATCGGAAATGAAATGAGGCAGGGACAGCAACAATAAACAGTAAATAAGTGGGGTAGTCTTTGCTCCCATAAGGAAACCTAACACAGAGTAACTTTTATTCAAGACTGGCACAGCCTTTTAAACTTGAATAAAGTCAGACAAATACAAAGACGAACAATCTAATAGTGTGGGAAAAACAAGCGCAGGCCAACAACTAAATTGTCTTCATAGTAATGACTTGGCAAAACTTTGAACTTATGGAGGAGGGGGGGGGGCAGCAGGAGGTTGAAGATGTAAAAAACTGGGAAAATGAAATTAAGAAAATATGAAAACTCTTCACTGGCTGCATAAGGGAACCATCGCAATCCCTTTTAAAGGCAGATATATTTGTATTGCCTGCTCCGAGGCCTTTCGTCCGCTGGGTCGGAAACTCATCAGGGAGACACGGTGGCTGTATCTCTGCGCTCCTGGCGTCAAATAGAGAGACACACCACAGTCCACAATACTGTGGTGTTCTCACCACCAAGGGTGCAAAAAAGAATCCAATAGCACCCCCCAAAGCAGAAAAAGTTGCTGAAAAAACTACAGATATTATGCAGATAGTATAAAATGTAGGGGCCAATCTTTGAGCCTACGCTTGAGGATCCACCCAAGGATGCAAGGGAGATCAGAAGACAAACACAAAGACAGACAGAAACAAACAATACAAGTAACCTCGATTTAATCAAAACGAAATCGGAAATGAAAATGAGGCAGGGAACAGTAAACAATAAACAGTAAATAAGTGGGGTAGTCTTTGCTCCCATAAGGAAACCTAACACAGAGTAACTTTTATTCAAGACTGGCACAGCCTTTTAAACTTGAATAAAGTCAGACAAATACAAAGACGAAACAATCTAATAGTGGGGGAAAAACAAGCGCAGGCCAACAACTAAATTGTCTTCATAGTAATGACTTGGCAAAACTTTGAACTTAAGGAGGGGGGGGGGGGGGGGGGGGGGGGGGGGGGCAGCAGGAGGTAAAAAACTGGGAAAATGAAAATTAAGAAAATATGAAAAACTCTCACTGGCTGCATAAGGGAACCATCGCAATCCCTTTTAAAGGCAG
>JADBJO010029186.1:0-19316 GCA_016801955.1 Conus betulinus
TCCCTCATAAACATATATCTTTGTGTGCATTTCAGGCTTTGAAATAGAGTCAAACAGTTTGGCGTCGCAATACACCCCACCAAAATGCGAGTAAAAAAAGCCAATCATGTTCTGAATATATCACTGGTAAAAGTAACTTGGAATGGGGAAAGGTTAAGTGTGTATTTTCAAGGCTCTTGCATTATTTTACCCATGGACAAATCTGTGTTATAGAAGATGTTTCAAAACTGATCTATTAGAGTTAGTTTTTTCTAACCGTTTACCCTTCCCCCCACCACCGTGACCCTCAGTGTACCCTAAAAAATGTGGTACATATGGATACATGCTGCAGCCACAATTGTATGGAAGTATTGAGAGAATGTGTTCCTGATGAAAAGCCGGAACTGAGACAAATTGTTTTGCTGCGCTATGCTCAGTTTCTGTCAGGTAGTGTGAGGCAGCCAGGGTGCCGTGTGGGTGCATGTGTGTGTGGTGTGTGTGTGTGTGTGTGTCTGTGTGTGTGTGTGTGGTGTGTGTGTGGTGTTTTCTTTGTATTGTGCTATATGGTTTGTGTGTGTGTATTTGTGTGTGTGTGTAATGTGTGTATGTATCGTATGTGTGTGGGTGTGTGTGGTGTGTGTGTGTGTGTGTGTGTGAGGAGGTTCTCCATGGAAGTGCTCTTTACTCTTGCACACATGAAAATTAGCTCTATATAGTGTGTAACTGGTGTTGTGAATGTTGGCAATTTGTCAGTGATACAATGTTTGCTTCAAAGCAAATTTCGCATATTAAATATGATATTGCAAATAAAATACCTTTTTGAACATCATATACTATACCAATAGTCAGACCATAGCATTCAAAGGCAGTTAGTCAGCTCTGCCAGGGGCCGAAATTTTTGTGGCAATTGCAGTCTATAAGAACAGTGACATGAGCCCACCTACTTCCACCCACGGAAGAAGCCGGTGTCCGCTTCCTGTACCTCATTCGGCTTCGGCCTGTCGTCCAAGCAAGATAAGTCTTTGAATGCTATGTCTGACATGGTAAGTATACTAGCCAAACAGGGAGATAATATAAACTCCCCATGTTTGTGCTCCCAGAATTCCATCAGGATTGTTGATTATGAGAGAGAACATGTGAGTTAGTCATTGACACATGAGAATTTGCTCAGGAACACACATGTGGTATTCTTTCTCTTTGTTCCACTTTTGTTTTTATCACCTTTGCTTTTTCTGCAAGCATCTTATCTGCCAAGCATCTTTCCTTTAAAAAAAAAAAAACAACCAAGAAGTATACACATATGAAGTTGGTAGTTCTGTTTATTGTTAGTCTTGGTTTTGCTGTTTATATTTCTTTGATTTTGTGTTTGCTTAGAAAAAGTGAGGTACCCTTTTTACACATAATGTTCCCATCTGTATATATGATCTCATTTCTTTATTCCTACAACCTCGGGCTTAATTCTCTCATTTACAGGATTTGTTCTGTGTGTGTGTCCATTTTCTGTGGTGTTGTGAGAGGTCACTCAGTCATGTCTGGACTCACCTGATCAGCTTTGTGCTCATTCCCATGAAGCATCAGGTGAGAGGTGTCAAGGTGTATCTCTGTGTTTCAGCCTCACCCTCCCCAGAGGAAGGATCATCTTGGGAGAAATGCAGAGGGTGGACCTACTGGGCATTGAAAAGTAAGCAACCTGCTGTGTTCTGATGACTCTGAGACTGACTGTATGGCTTGCACCTGGGGAAAGCAGAACCATGTGGTGGATCATGTAAACAGCGTTTGGTTATTCTCTATGAAAGTACGAGGTAGAAAAACTAAGATGTTGTAATACAAGCAATGCACAACAAGATTGTACAGGTAACAAATGCATGCATGTTTATGGATAGGGCAAGCACAACACACACACGCATGCGTGCATGCACACACATGCATGCACACATGCACACATACAAGCATGCACACACTTACACACACACATACAACACACACACACACACCACGAACACCACACACCCACACAACACACACACACACACCCACACACACACCTGCACATGTACACTTGCACACACAAACAATGTCTCTCTTGCCCTTGATGGAATCATGACTGCTGTTATAGACACAAGTTTGATGGAATGACAGTTGTGTATAGACACAAGTTTGATGGAAGGATGACAGCTGTTGTAGAAAAGTGTATGGAATGACAGCTGTTATAGACACAAGTCTTTTGTCGGAATGACAGCTGTTCTAGTCAAAGTATAATGGAATGACAGCTGTTATAGACACAAGTTTGATGGAATGACAGCTGTTACAAACCAAGCACATTATGAACAGAAAAATCCCACCAAACAGAAAACTTCCGACAGACAATACACTAACGTTCATAGAGTGACTGCTTTCTTGTGTTGATGCATTTGCTGCAGTTTTGATCTTCGTTTTTTCTTTCACTTTGATTGATTTAAAATTGTTTTGTATTCTCCGATGAGTTTTTTCTGTACCCAGCGTCGTGGGCATTGCTCCTGACTTATGCACGCAGAAAACGTTCCATGGTCTTTTCATGTGTGTTTCTGGTTTTGTTCTGTGTGTTTAGGGGGGGGGGTGGGCCAGTCCTGGAGGAAAGCTGAAGAATGGAGAGTCTATTACCCTGGACAATGGAACTGTGGTAGGTCTGCTGGCATCTTTCACCTTGCTGCTCAGTGTGTGGGTTGTGTATGGCTGGGTATTACTAGGCATGCTTTTAATTAAAAAACCTTATTGTTGTATCCTTCATTCTGAATCCTTGATTGCCACTGTCTTTTATTAACGTTATGCATGCAATGTTTGTTAAGTATGTGTTTGCTTAACTAGAAAAAAAAAAAGTCAAAGTTACAGCAAGATAGTAATTCAGAAAAACAGTTCTTAAAAGAGTGTGTGAGATGGTGGTTCAGAAATTGTGTTTCAGTGTTCAGTCAAAAAACCTGCCAATGTGGTGTTGGTGTGAAGTGTGGTTGAGAAGAATTGATAAAAAGCCTTAATGTGGTGTTGGTGTGAAGTGTGCGGGTTGTGGAGAATTGATAAAAAGCCTGGTAATGCGGTGTTGGTGTGAAGTGGTGGTTGAGGAGAATTGATAAAAAGCCTTAATGTGGTGTTGGTGGAAGTGTGAAGGTGATGGTGGAGGAGAATTGATAAAAAGCCTTAAATGGTGGTTGGGTGTGAAGTGTGGTTGAGGAGAATTGATAAAAAGCCTTAATGTGGTGTGTGGTGTGAAAGTGTGGTTGAGGAGAATTGATAAAAAGCCTTAATGTGGTGTTGGTGTGAACTGTGGTTGTGGAGAACTGATAAAAAGCCTTAATGTGGTGTTGGTGTGAAGTGTGGTTGAGGAGAATTGTTGTTAAGCAGTGTGTGTTGATTGTGGACCCTTTTGTGGTGTCTGCAGGTTCACCCCGGATCAAGTGCTGAGAGTGACCCTGAAGTGATGCAGCCGATCCTGGGTGAGTCCCCCCACTACAGGCTACAAATACTACAGTCAAGGTCAAATGCTCTTTATGAGGGTTTGAAGAATAAGCCTTGCAGCTTGCTTTTTCATTCATCTACCCTCACAAAATAATCACACATCACAAAGATCAAACGAAACCAAACATGTATATCAACACGATAATGAAATATGCAAAAAAAAAGAGAGAAAAAAGAAAATTTTGAAGTAACCAAAACACTCCAAAGCATCATAGATCTATCGAAACGATTGTATGAAATTTCCAGTGATTTTGCAATTGGACATTATATGGCATAATCATTAAAGAACAAACAAAACAATCAAAAACATGTATCAACAGCAGACATGGAGAAATATGCAAAAGAGAAAAAGAAAGAACAAAAAGTGACAAGTAACTAACTAATTCAAAAGCAATCACAAAATTCTATCAAAACAATTGTTTTGGACAAGCAGCAGAGAAACAAGTGGCCCTGGGTAACACACCCACTAGATCCTAACACTGGTTATGTGTTTGGAACAGACGTCAAACTCTTTCATGTTTTGTGTTTCAGGAGTCATTGTCGCAATGTTTGATAATCATAATATTTCATGGAACTTTGGGTTACTTGAGCCTAGGGCGGTATGGGAGATTTAGGAAGTAAAATTTCCAGTGGCTTGTTTTCCACCCCATTAGAAGACACTGACTGTTTTTTGCTCCGTGGGAAGAAGGTAACGATTGAAATTAATGAGGAAAAAGAAAATTTTCTTTTTAACCTGTTTAACTCCTGAAGATAGTGATTATCTTGTTTGAAGTGAAGAGGAAGTGGATTTTAGCAGAGAGAAGCTGAATCAGAAGCTAGATTGTGTATACTTCATCTTTGAGTTTCATTTCGGTCTGTTTCACATCGCGAAATGTATAAGTGGGGTTACTTTTATTCACTGAAACTCTATAAAATCCTTTGCCTTTGGAATTCACCCTGTGGCTGTTGTAGTTGAAGTGTACTGTGTGGGTCAGCCGTGGTGGTGACCTTGACCTTCACTGTCTGTGGTAAGTGGTGGGACTGCACCAGTGAGGAGTACCTGGACTCCCCCCTGAGTCCAGTGACAAGCTGTCGGCCTGCCAGGTGCCCCAGGATGGTGATGACACCACACTTCCCTCCCTGGGTGGTCAACTGGCCCGTGCAGGTGGTTCCATCTGACCTGGTACCTCCAGTGGATGAAGGAGGTGATGCTTGATGTACACATTGACCTGTACCTGCAATGGTGAACAGACCACACATGATGTACAGGTGTTCAATACTGGGTGTGTACTGCGAAGATGAATAGGTTCAGATGATGTACAGGTTTGTTTACATTGACCTGTACCTGCTAAGGATGAAATAGGTTTCAAGATGAATTGTACAGGGTGTTGAACATTGACCTGTACTGCTAAGGAGAGATAGTTCAGATGATGTACAGGTGTTTACTGATTGACCAGTACCTGCTAAGTGTGAATAGTTTCAGATGATGTACAGGGTTGTTACATTGACCTGTACTGCTAAGGATGAATAGGTTCAGATGATGTTACAGGTGTTTACATGACCTGTACCTGCTAAGGATGATAGTTTTTCAGATGATCGTGTCAAGTGTTTTACATTGACACGTACCTGTAATGTTGAATAGTTTAGGAATGATATGCCAGACTTCACACTGTCCCTGTAGCTTTGGGAAGATGAACAGCAAGATCCGTGAAATGTCAGTGGTCCTTATAACCCACTGAAGGCGAAAGGTTTGTGGATTGCCAGACTGTTGAAGCTAATCGTAGGACAATGCAAGAAGCTTGTTTCTTCCATAGATTGTCATAATTGTGGTGGATGCTGGATCGTACTTCAGCTCCTGCCATCACGGTCACCTGACTGACAGCGAACTGGGTACGAAAGCACTAGTTGGACAGTCAGAAGCAGGTCCCGGTGCAGTCAGAGAGTTGGCAAACCTGAGAGAAGAAAACCGTGTGTCCCATTTGCACACACAGAAATCCCTTAAGGGGGCGCCAACAGTCTTTTCTGTCGTAAGCATTAGATAAAAAAACTCAATGTTTTATTGAAAAAGGTTAGCAGAAAAGGGATAAAGCAATAGTTAGCAAAAAGGAGTGCAAAAAAAAAAAAAAAAGCAAACATCCACAAGGCGAAAGCCAACAAACAAAGACAAAAGTACCCCCCCCCCCCCCCCCCCTCATCAAAAAACAAAAAACCCGTACCAACAAAAACAAAAAAGAAAAACCAAAAGTGAAAAAGAAAAACAAAAACAAACAAAACAGAAAAAAAAAATCAATATCCAAATCATATGTATAATGTTGGGTTCATAACCCTGTGACTTGGTCTCAAAATGTAGCTGCGTGAAATGAAATACTTTTTAAGTGCATGTGAACAGTCTGCTTTCATCTCTGACCGTCTTTCACTTGTTGTGGTTTCCTGCAGATTCAGACAGCAGCACAGAGCACCTGGGGTTGTTTGAACTAGCTGACGTCGGTACTTGGCCTTCGAGGGGGGTGTTAAACCGCTACCATTCCCCCGCCTGCTCACCTGGTGCACACGACAACCATCGTTCCCCCACCTGCCGACACCTTCCCCTGGAGGACTGGGCCAGGCGCTGTGAGGGGGGCGGGGGGGTGGAGGTGTTGGCGACACAATCCAGGAGATGGTTGCTGAGCTCACCTGCAGCACCAATCTGCGCTTCCCCGTACCGACGCGACCCCTGCAAGGCGGTCAACAGGGCTACACAGCTTTGGTCGGTCGGGTTGCGAGTGCTTTGTATGCTGTGGGTAAGTTTGTCATGGGAGACGTGGAATGGTTTTAGGTTGTGTGTGTGTAGGTGGTGTGTGTGTGTGTTTGTGTGTTGTTCGGTGTGTGATAGAGAGAGAGAGAGAGAGGAGAGGGAGAGAAGGGGAGGCTGCAGAAAGAGAGAAGAAGAGGGAAAGAGGGAGAGGGGGAGAAGGAGAGAGAGAGGAGAGAAAGAGTAACAGTTTCAAGAGAGATAGAGAAGAGCTGGTGTGTGAAGTGAGTGTGTGTGGGAGGGTAAAGGTTACATTTGTTATCACATGGGGGGAAAAATGAGTGCGGCTGTTTCCTAATAGAAGATCAATATCCTCAGAGCACTGACAAGCCTGCCTGTGAGATGACAGGGCTCTGTTGTGATGTTTTGTCCATCACAGCGGCTGTAGAGCAACAGGGTTTTGTCCTTTTTGCTGCTGTTATATTGCAATATTTGGCTTAATTTTTGGCTTTGTTCTTGTCTTACTCAGTTCACTGAATGCTGTGGATTTCAGGCAGGAAATATCTAAAATAAGAATTTGGTTTTTGTGGATACAGGTCATGGTCTATTCCTAAGTTTATTCACCACATACGTAAACAGTACCCACCCCACACGGGTACTGTGGTTACTCCCCTCACAGTGTATAGTAACCCATTCTGTAGGGAGCTAGATGCAACGGTTCTCCTAGTTATAGACCGACTAAATGAATCACAAAAATCTAGACGAATGCACTTGAGATGTGCACCAATGTGATGAATGATAGGGCACTGACCATTGCACCATGTAAAATCCGATAAAGTTATGATGTATTGTGCACTGTGATGAAGGTAAAGAGGTAATGATTATGGGAATGTGACTGACTGATTGTGACCGGTGCCTTGCCTACCCCCAGAGAGCTAATGCCTCCAGCTGTGCAACGTCATACAGGAGGCCTCGTCCGGGTGCGAGGCCATAAGGCATCGGCGGACACGAGCAGAGTCGCTCGGTACGAATCTCCATCGGCCAGGTGCCAGTACATCTTCACGCACCCGCCGCGAACACAGCCTGAGAGAGATCAAAGCCCAGGGTCCGGCTTCGAAATACCAATGGATCGTCTTCTTAACTCCCGGCCTGACCTCGAGCAAGCCTGCTATTACCCGCAGACAAGACACTGTCCACAGCAAATGAGATGTCTCGTCACCGTGGTGAGCGTGGGTAACGCGACAGTACTCACAGGGAGGGAGCTGTTGGCGTTACTCGATGGGTGACTTGAAAGACGGCTTGTGATCCTCTGTTTGACCCTTTCTTGGTACCCCCATGGTGCAATCAGCGTTCCCCCAGCAACAGGCGGAATGGTCAGTGGACTAGTGCTAACAAGGGGGGGGGAGGCGTGAATTGCTCGCGGGGGATGTAGTACACATGCTGCAACAGTGATAGTGTAAAAATAACTTGATCTGGGGAAAAGTGGTGGTGTCGATATGGAGTGGTGCTGAAAAAAATACTGGGGGGTGTGTGTGTGTGGTGGGGGGTGATAATCAAGTGTTAGGTAGGATTGTTGAGTGTGTGTGTGTGTGTGTTGATACATTTTCTTGATTGCAAAAAGGTTGATAGCAAAAAAATTTGATTAAAAAAATTTATTACTTTGAGATACTGGTTTTCTGTTTGTCCCTTAGCTCAGGCGCTTTTAATAGCTGGTAGAAACCAACATCAATAAAGTCACTTTGTATCTTGTTTATCCTCGGTACTGGTGGGTTGGTAGGGGAAATCGTTGGGGTCAGTAACGTGTTTCAGCCCAATGGCCTTGGGACGTGTCTTGTGGGGTGCTTGGCAGGGATACTGGCTTCTTCTGGTTGTCCTTGATTCCATGGTACTTTTCAGGCTGGGTCAAGGAATCAAGCTCTTATGCCCATGTTTTGAATTATATTGTTGACACACTTAGCACAACCACTAATGCAAAAATTAAAAAAAATAAATCTTCTAGCAGAAATAATATTCGGTGATTTACTTTCTGTAAGACATTATTGGTGCGCCTTACTTGATTTGTTCGTCATGCTCGCTAGTAGCTGAAAGTTTAGCCAATGTCTCTGCTCTCGTATCCGTCTTCAGACACTTGAGTATTACACTTTGGTACTGGAAGGACACCCTCTCGTCTATAATATTCGAAATATCCGTAAAAGTTTTTGTGTAGCATCTTATATATATTGACAAATTCCATACAAATGTTGGTGTACGTTTTATATTTATACTTGACATATCCACCATAGAATTTTTTGTGTATATCTTAGTGAGATCAGCAGCAGTTGGCAGGTGATTCGGGCAACTCGTGATAGAAATTCTCAGTGGATTTTTTTTCTTGGGCATTTTTTTTGTTTTGCTTCTGTGTTTTGGTTTTGTTTTCAATCCATGTATGTCCAATGCCACACAAGAGGATTGTGTGTTATCAAGGCACTGTAAAGCACTGTAAACTGTCTTTGTTACTTTCATCTGTTCCGTGGACAGAAGCACCTTTGCTAAGGATCCAACACCATCAAAGCCACAGAGTAGGTGTCAGGAGCACTTGTAGAACCAATAATTGTTTGCATGTCGTAGTCGATCTATCCTCACAACTCATTGTTTTGTCAGGGCACCTGTATACACTGCTGTTGTTTGGCTGTTTAATTATGTCGAAAGTGGGATGACAGCATGACAGTGTTTTTTCAGGGCACTGTTGATAACTTTCTATCTGTCATGGATTTCAGACCGCACAACAGTGTTGAGTGTCACGGGCATACGGTGTATAAGCTGTTTGTTGCTGTCTATCGCTGTCAACGGGACTTAGCAGCACACCAGCGGTGTTGTGCAGGCACTGTACTAAAGCGTGTCTAATCTGGTTCAATGATTACACAGCGCACACCTGGTACTTGTGTTGGTTAGGGGGCACTGTATACCTTTCTATCTGTCAAGGAATTAACCAGCACACTGGAGTGTTGTTGCAACACGGCAGGTGTCACTGTATAACTTTCTCTATGTGTCAAGAATTCACAGCACAATGGAGCTGTGTCTGCGTACAGGGCACATCGTATACTGTCTGTTTGAAGGTGAGGACGTGAACATCTGTCTGTCAAGGCAAAAAAATTACAGCACAATGGAGTGGTTTTGTCAGGGCACTGTATAACGTTTATATCTGTCAGGGATTACATCATGACAGTGTTTGGGGGGGTGGTTGTTTGTCAGGCACTGTAAATAACCTTTCCTATCTTCAAGGCTTACAGGCACAATATGGAGTGTGCTTTGTCAGGGCCTGTATAACTGTTTTGTTGGCCTGTCTATCTTTCAAGGATTAACAGCAAAGACAGAGGTGTGATTGCTCAGGAGGGGGCATCTAGTATAACAATTTTTATCTGGTCAAGGATTACAGCAGAAGACAGAGTGTGTTGTCAGGGCACTGTTATAAACTTATTTCTATCCTATCTGTCAGAGGATTACAGCACACAATGGAGTGTGTTGTCAGGGCACTGTATAACTGTTTGTTCTCTATTCTGTCCAAGGATTACAGCAGGCACGAGTGTGTTGTCAGGGCAACTGTATAAATAACTTTTCCATCTAGTCAACGGATTGACAGCACAACAGTGTGTTGATCAAGGGCACTGTAATCACTTTCTATCTGTCAATGGCACAAGGAGCGTGTTGTAGGGCACTGTGTTCGCTGTCTATCTGTCAAGGATTACAGCAGGACAGAGTGTGTTGTCCGGGCACTGTATACCTTTCCACATACTGTCCAGGTATTTACGCACAACAGTGGTGTTTTGTGAGGCGCATGTATTTCTTTTTGCTGTCTATCTGTCAAGGATTACCGCCAGACCGAGTGTGTTGTTCCGGTTGGCGCATTATCAATGTTTGTTGTCTGTCTATCTGTTCAAGGATTTAACCAGCAGGACAGAGTTGGTTCCAGTGAACTGTAGAACTGTCAAACGTGCTGGCTAATACTGTCAGGCTTACAGCACGACAGAGTGGTGTCAGGGCACTGTATAACTGATTTGTTGCTGTCTATCTGTCAAGGATTACAGCACAACAGTGTGTTGTCAGGAGGGGCAATGAATAACTGTTTGTTGCTAGTTCTATCAAGGGATTACAGGCACGACAGAGTGTGTTTGTCACGGGGCACTGTATAACTTTCTAGATCGGTCAAGATTACAGGGAAGCACAATTTAGTGGCGTTGTCAGGGCACTGTATAGAGACTTTCTAATCTAGTCACCGCCCCCCTTACAGCACGACAGTGTCCTTTGTCAGGGGCACTGTATACACGAAAACTTTTCTATCTATCAAGGATTAACAGCACAATGGAGTTGTGGTTGTCAGGGCACTGTATAACTTTCTTCTACTATCTATCAAGGAATGTACAGCACACAACAGTGTGTTGTCAGGGCACTGTCAATAAACTCATTCCTATCCTATCAAGGATTACAGCACAAACAGTGTGTTGTCACGGGGCACTGTTACATAACTGTTGTTGCGTCCTATCTGTGGCACCAAGGATTACCAGCAGGACAGAGTGTGTTGTCATGGGGTCACTGTATAACTTTCTATCTGGTCAAGGATTATCAGCCAATGGAGTGTGTTGTCAGAGGGCACTGTATAACTTTCTATCTGTCAAGGATTACAGCATGACAGAGTTTTTGTCAAGGGCCACTGTCATAACTTTCTATCTACTGTCAAGGATTACAGCACAATGGAGTGTATTGTCAGGCACTGTATAACTTTCTATCTGTCAGGGATTACAGCAACAACAGTGTGGTGTCCGGGCACTGTATAACTGTGTTGCCTGTCTATCTGTCAAGGATTTACAGCACAACAGTGTGTTTTGTCCATCCGGGCACTGTAAACATTTTTATCTGTCAGGAAAAAAGGATTACAGCACAATGGAGGTGTTTGTCAGGGTCACTGTATAACTTACTATCTGTCAAGGATCACAAGCACTACAGAGTAGTGTTGTTGTCAGGGCACTGTATCACTGTCGTTTGTTTTCCCTCCCTATCAGGAAATGACAGCACCATATATCCTAGGACTTGTGGTGAAGGAAGGGGACAAAATCGGGGACAGCTGTACCGTCACTATGGAAACCAGACAGACGCGGAGGTTGTTTAATGAGGAATTTGAAAGCTGTCTTTGTCTCACATCTGCATGCTGATCATCACATGGTGAGGTTCTCTGTGTTGTCTTCCTTGTCTCTTGTCTGCATGCCTGATCATGACATGGTGAGTTGGTGCCTCCATGAGTCCTTCTGAGACTGAAGGAATGCCTACTAATGAGTTTGAAGTTTGTCGGTTATGTTTGTCTCTCATCTGCATGCTGATCATCACTTGAGAGTGTCTTTGATTTTCTTTGTCCTCTTTGTCTCTTATCTCCTACGGTGTGATCATTGCTGGTCAGGCTGTTTTTCCATTTTGGTTTGTTCTTCTGTTATTAATTTTTTTTGTTTTGTATTGTTTGATTCTAAGACAGCGATCTGGTCTATTATGTAACATTTTGAAGCAGCAATGAGAATCCAACTCACAGAATTTTCAAACAAAGAGACACACACAAAAAAAAATCACATTATCTGGGGTGTGTTCCATCATACAGTGCAATGCATTACAGTCCCAACACTCCCAAGGATAACAAAGAAAAACACAAGATGCCAAGCATGTAAACATACTCCCATAAATAGTCAAAAAAAAAAGAAAAAAAAAAAATATATATATAAATCAGATCACTAATATGCACTTTCTCCCCCTTTTGGTGTAGAAATTTTTGTATGTAAGGGAAAAGAAAAAAAAACAAACAAACAAAATGCGGCTCTGCTCTCCGTGGCGTGGAATGAACCCAGCTCGCTTGCGTGACAGGCGGGGATACTATCCACTATACTACCGTTGATTTTACTGAATTTGGGTTACACTTAATTTTATAGACCGTTATTGCTTAACTGTACAGCACAAAATTATCATTTTACAGCTGTCAGTAATGTTTATTCTGGTAAAGTAAAAACATCGGGCATCATCCGTGACCCATCTGCTGAACATGCCTACAACAAGTTTCAGAAACATAGGAACAGCAGTTTTTGTCTGGAGTGAGTGGAGCCATTTTGACCACGACAGATAGACACACAGCATTTCTTCATTCCCATCGTAAAGTTCTCTGTGTTCTATAAGAACAGGGAGTACAGAACAGTATGAAGCCCGTCTGAGTGATCATCGCCACGGAGGCTGTGGCTTGCCCTGCTTATGTGCTTTGCCTGTTGCAGATCCTGTTTAAACTGCCAACATTTACAACATTTGAAATTGAGATCATTTTCTCCTTGTCCTGTGTGTTAACACTGAGCATCACATGGTGAATTCTGTCCTGTCTGTCATCTCTCCATGAGGTCAGTCACAGGGACAGACCTGCTTACCTCCACTTTAGGAATAATAAAGGACACCTTTGAAGGCCCCTTTCACCATGAGACTTCTTACACTGCACTCCACTATTATGGAAAAATAAAGGACAGTTTGAAGGCCCCCCTTGTCACCATGAAACTCTCTACACTGTACAACACTTTAGGAATAATAAAGGGACACTTTGAAGGCCCCCCTTCACCATGACACTTCTTACACTGCACTCCACACCTTAGGAAAATAATAAAGGGCACTTTAAAGGCCCCCTTTCACCATGACACTCTTACACCTGCATTCCCCACCTTTGGAATAATAAAGGAAACTTCCCTGGATTAGCTGGACTGTGGTCCCAGTCTTCCCACTGAAGCCAATGAAGCAAGCTTAGCTCTGGATAGAGAGCTGGTCGAGTCAGAAAATCCCACAAATAAAATGCCCACTTTACGGGAATGGAACCCACAATCTTTGCAATGGCAATACTTCCCATGATGGCAGGTCAGACCAGCAGTCTTTCTCACTGTAAGCCAGGGCGGGGTGTGCCTGTGACAGGTCAGACCAGCATCTTTCTCACTGTAAGCCAGGGCGGGGTGTGGCTCTGTGGCAGGTCAGATCAGCATCTTTTTCCACTGTAAAGTCCAGCCAGGGCGGGGGTGTGCTCTGTGGCAGGTCAGACCAGCATCTTTCCTCACTGTAAAGCCGGGCGGGGTGTGCTCTGTGACAGTCCCAGGTCAGCACAGGTCAGACTCACAAGCATCTTTCCTCACTGTAATGTAATCCAGGGGCGGGGTGTGCTCTGTGACAGGTCAGATCAGCATTTTCTCACTGTAAGCCAGGGGCGGGGTGTGCTCTGTGGCAGGTCAGCAGGTCAGACCGCATCTCTTTCAACTCACTGTAAGCCAGGGCGGAGTGTGGCTCTGTGACAGGTCAACCAGCATCGTCAACTGGAACCAGCGGGTGTGGCTCGTCTCACTGTACCAATCTGTTCTCACTGGAAGCCAGGGCGGGTGTGCTCTGTGGCAAGGTCAGACCAGCATCTTTCTCCACTGTCAGCCAGGCGGTGTGCTCTGTGGCATGTCAGACCAGCATCTTTCTCACTGTAAGCCAGGGCGGGTGTGCTCTGTGGCAGGTCAGACCAGCATCTTTCTCACTGTAAGCCAGGGCGGGTGTGCTCTGTGGCAGGTCAGACCAGCATCTTTTCTCACTGTAAGCCAGGGCGGGTGTGTGCTCTGTGACAGGTCAGACCAGCATCTTTCTCACTGTAAGCCAGGGCGGGGTGTGCATCTGTGTAAGCCAGGTGGCTCAGACCAGGTCAGTGACCAGCATCTTTCTCACTGTAAGCCAGGGCGGGTGTGCTCTGTGGCAGGTCCAGACCAGCATCTTTCTCACTGTAAGCCAGGGCGGGTGTGCTCTGTGACAGGTCAGACCAGCATCTTTCTCACTGTAAACCAGGGCGGGGTGTGCTCTGTGACAGGTCAGACCAGCATCTTTCTCACTGTAATCAGGGTGGGATGTGCTCTGTGGCAGGGTCTGTTCAGTTTGCTGCGGGACCGCAAGGCGGCGCTAGAAGCAGTGGGGGGAGGGGGTGACCCCTACACTGCTGTTGGCGCCCATCCAGATCGCCCGCTGGCTCAGGTTCTATGACAGTCAGGTGGAGCCAGTGCAGCATCTCTTCCAGTGAGTCTGGCAGTGTGTGTAAGTGTGTGTGTGTGTGTGTGTGTGTTGTGTGTGTGTGTGTGTGTGTGTGTGTGTGTGTGTGTTGTGTGCGCATATGTGTGTGTGTGTGTGTGTGTGTGGCAGGCATGTGTGTATGTGTTTATATTGTGTGTGTGTGTGTGGTGTGTGTGGTGTTGTGTGTGTGTGTGTGTGTGTGTGTTGTGTGTGTGTGTGTGTGTGTGTGTGTGTGTGTGTGGTGTGTGCATGCATGTGTGTGTGTGGTGTGGTGTGTGTGTGTGTGTGTGTGTGTGTGTGTGTGTGGTGTGTGTGTGGCATTTGTGAGTGTGCGCGTTTGTGTGTGTGTGCGTATGTGTGTGGTGTGTTTGTGTGCACGTGGTGTGTGCATGTGTGTGTGTGTTGTGTGTGGTGTGTGTGTGTGTGTGTGTGCATGCGTGCATGTGCTTCCATGCATGCGTGGTGTGTGTGTGTGTATGTGTGTGTGTGTGTGTGAATGTGGTTTTGTATATTTTGTATATACATGTGTGGGTGGTGAATGTGTGTGTGTGTATGTGTGGTGGTGCGTGTGCGTATGTGTGTGTGTGTGTGTGTGTGTGTGTGTGTGTGTGTGTGTGTGTGTGTGTGTGTGCATGCATGCACGCTCAAATGTGTTGTCAGTGTTTTTTCATTTTGTACTGTCATTGATACAGATCAAAGTATAGCTGCTAGTTGTTTCCCCTCCCATGGGGTAAAGGCAGGGCATGACATGTTAAAAGGTTGTGAACAGTGCTGACTCTTCACTTACACCATGTCTCATGGCAAGTGCTACGCTTCTGACAGGTGTATTTTTCCTGCTAACTGACACACTAAACAATACAATTCAGACTGATAGCTGACACCGTAAGTTGAGGGTGGTGACTTAGATGAGTGAAACATTGATCACTGAGCCTTTCATTTTCAGGCTGAAGCCACTTCCAGACTTACTTCCACACAAGCTGGAGGTCGAGGGAGTATGAGGAGTCCTACAAGGAGGTCCTGCAGCAGCTGTCACTGACACAGGTCAGTTGTTTGTATGTGCCGATAGACTGTGACCTGACTGCTAGACTATGTTTTCTGTGACCTGACTGCTAGACTGTGACCTGACTGCTTGATTAGTGAGTTGAGTAGTGGTCATCTTTCCCATTGTCTTTTTCTGGCAAAATCAGGTTTAATTGAACTGGTTTTAGTCACCATTTTTCTTTTTCTTTTTTTCCCAAGTTTTGTTTGCTTGCAGAATTACTTTTATTAGACTGATTTTTGGTTCTGCCACCCTCATGTATTCTTCATGCAAAAATGTTTTGATTTGCTTATGTCAGTTCCATAACTCTTGATTAGTGTGATGTTGTCATGGATGGGTGTGTGGACAGTGTACTACCAGTGGAGGTGGGGCACTGTTCCAATGCCTTTGGCGTGGTGCTGATAATTGTAATTGCTGTGTGATGCCATTGATGTGTGTGGACAGTTACTACCAGTGGAGGTGGAGCACTGTTCCAATGCCTTTGGCGTGGTGCTGATAATTGTATTGCTTGTGTGATGCCATTGATGGTATGTATGACCAGTTACAGTTACTACCAGTGGAGGTGGAGCGCACTGTTCCAATGCCTTTGGCGTGGCGCTGACTCACAAGGGGGGTGGAAAGGTGTGTTCTCTGGAGACACCATGCCCTGCCAGCGGTCACTGGTCACTGCAGGTACGACATGCCTCAGTGGGTGGTGGTGCACGAAGACCACCTCTCCCCCTGCACACACACACACATAGGACATGCCTCAGTGGGTGCAAGAAGACCACCTCTCCCCCTGCACACACACACACACACACCAACACACACATACACACACACACACACACACACACACACACACACACACACACACACATGCACGTACACATGCACGTACACACACACACACACACACACACACACACACACACACACACACACACACACACACACACACACTCACACACTCATATGAACACCACACACACATACACACAACACACACACACACACACACACACACACACAAACACACAATACACACACAACACACACCACACACACACACACCACACACACACACATTCACACACACACATATGCACACACACACACACACACACACAACACACACATTCACACACAACATAGCGCACAACACACACACACACACACACACACACACACAAACACACACACACACACACACACACACCTGCTGCCTGCCTCATTTTTTGTCTTCTCTTTGACAATTTTTTTTCCAGTTAAACAAAATCTTTTTTTTAGATTTCTATGGATGAGTCCATAGTCGTTCTGCCCTGGGGGCCCTTTTACCGGTCTTTGTTGTAGAACGTCAGTCCGCTGTCTACTGTTGTTCCCCTTTAGAACCTGCCAGCTCTGATTGGTGTGATGTGACGTCTGGATCACATCACTGTGTGCAGTAGCCAGGGTTGAGACTTATTGGTTATACTGCAATCTTTGTCGATAGGTCCTTTCACTATTTTATGTATTTTTATTACTTATTTATTTGCTTTTTTTTTTTATCTGGTGCAAACAAATCGTAGAATGGCCAGAGCCTTTTAGCAGGGCCTAATTTTGATGTCAGTCAGGTCAGAGGTTCTCCTCTGCTACTGACAGTTGTGTAACCCAGTACTGCCCCCTGCTTGTGGTGAGTAAACCTTGCAAGTAAATCCAGCCTGGAGAGGGATGATATCCACCAGGTTCAACTTGCCCGGGGTGTGTCGTATAACAGAGAGAAAGAATTCTGTCTCAAGGATGTCAATAGTTAAATTGTGATGTTGGGAATTGGTGCACATGATTATGTGTGTGTGTGCATGTTGTGTGTGGTTGTGTTGTTGTGGGTGTTGTGTGTGTTGTGGGTTTTGTTGTTGTGACAGTGCAGGGTTGTGTGTTTGTGTTTTGTTGTCATTATACGTGCCAGGACAGTGATGTGTGTGTGTGCATGTTGTGGGTTTTGTTTTTGTCATTATCTGCTAGGACACAGGGTTGTGTGTGTGCGTGTTGTGGGGTTTGTTGTTGTTGTTAGTGCCAGGACAGGGTTGTGTGTGTGTGTGTGCATGTTGTGGGTTTTGTGTTTGTTGTTAGGTGCCAGGACAGGGTTGTGTGTGTGTGTGTGTGCATGTTGTGGTTTTTGTTGTTGTTTAGGTGCCAGGACATGGGTTGTGTGTGTGTGTGTGTGCATGTTGTGGGTTTGTTGTTGTTTATGACAGGGTTGCCAGGACAGGGTTGGTTGTTGTGTGTGCATGTTGTGGGTTTTGTTGTTGTTTAGTTGTGCCAGGACAGGGTTGTGGTGTGTGCATGTTGTGGGTTTTTGTTGTTGTTAGGTGCCAGGACAGGGTTGTGTGTGTGTGCATGTTGTGGATTTTGTTGTTGTCATTATGTGCCAGGAACAGGGTTGTGTGTGTGTGGTGCATGCTGTGGGTTTTGTTCGTTAGGAGCCATGACAGGTTGTGTGTGTGTGGCATGTTTGTGGATTTTGTCATTAGGTGCCAGGACAGGGTTGTGCTGATAGCTCTAACAGGGCTCTGTGTGGTTGGCTGGCTGATAAAACAAACTGACAGGTGAAAAGTGTGGGCTGTTAATTTGTACACACTTCAGGCAGATCTGGGATGCCAGGTCATGTCTAGCTGTATCATCACCCTGTGCTGTGTGCAGGGACAGACTGTGACATTCTGATCATGATGATATGTCATGTCTAGTTGTACTGTCATCCTGCGCGTGTGCAGGGACAACTGTGAGACATTCTGATCATGATGATGTAGGTCATGTGTAGTTGTACTGTCATCCTGCGCTGTGTGCAGGGACAGACTTGTGACATCTCTGATCATGATGATGTAGGTCATGTCTAGTTTGTACTGTCATCCTGCGCTGTTGTGCATTGGGACAGACTGTGACATTCTGATCATGACTGATTATAGGTCATGTCTAGTTGGTACTGTCATCCTGCTCTGTGTGCAGAGAGACTGTGACATTCTGATCATGATGATGTCATGTCTAGTTGTACTGTCCACACTCCTGCGCTGTGTGCAGGGAAAGACTGACATTCTGATCATGATGATGTAAGGTAGGTCCATGTCTAGTTTAACTGTCATCCTGCGCTGTGTGCAGGGACAGACTGGTGAGATTCTGATCATTATGATGATGGTTCATGTCTACTTGTACTGTCATCCCTGCGCTGTGTTTAGGGAAAGACTTGCGTGACATTCTGATCATGATGAATGTAGGTCATGTCCTAGTTGTGTACATTCTGATCATGATGGATGTAGGTCATGTCTAATTGTACTGTCCATCCTTGCCGCTGTGTGCAGGGAAGACTGTGACATTCTGATCCATGAAGCTACCCATGAGGACGACCTGGAGGAAGAAGCCAAGAGGAAACGTCACAGGTACTTTGCTGTGTCCATGACACGCATGATGAGAAACAGTTTCAGCCATGTCTTTAGTTCGAGTTATCTTTTCTGTCAGGACATCACGGCAATAAAACCAAGATTCATAACATTTCTTCATTCATGCTTTGGCTGCCATTGCTTTGTTGAGAGGAAAAGAAAATGCCGATCTATTCATCCCTTTTTTCTGTTAGTAGAAATGCAAAAAATAACGTAGACATACTTTGATTCATCCTTTTTCTGTCATGTTAGCATGTAAAAGAGGCGAGTTACTTTTTTAGTTCATGCCTTTCCTGTCATAATAGCATCATGGAAAAAGAGGTTGAGCCATACCTTTGATTCATCCTGTTTCTGTCATATTAGGCCAGGAAGAGAGGATATGCTGTACTTTTGATTCACACCTCTTCTGTTATAATACAGTTAAGAGGCTCAGCCATTCTCTTTAATTCACTGGTTTTTTTTGCTGTTGTGGATAATATGGAAAAGGGGCTGAACTGTACTATTATTAATTCATTCCTTTCCTGTGATGGTAAAATGGAAACAAGACAGAGCCATACCTGTAATTCATGTCCTGTGGTTAGGATAACAAGGCAAGATTGTGCAGATTGAGGCTTTGTTTGATGTCACGTAAGTAAGT
>JADBJO010029187.1:0-19315 GCA_016801955.1 Conus betulinus
CAGACGGATTTATACAGGATCTATGCGACACAAATGTCTCTCTCACACACACACCACACACACACACGCACACACGCGCGCACGTGCCCACACACACACACATGCAAAATGCTGATAATAGCAAGAACGTTCGATTTGGCTTTTGGAAGTCCTTCACTGTTCTCTGGGCAAGGCTTCCTGTCTTCTGTCCCTTGCCGTTGTGAATGCATCCTCCAGACCCTGCAGTGGGCTGGTCCAGCAGAAGTCGCCATTCTTCCTGCATCCCATGAGAACGGATTGCCGGGAAGCCTGTAGTAGCGCTGTGAACTCGGAAGACGATCTTGGTAGTATCTCGAACCCTGGAGTTGTATGCCCTGGGTGAGGATGGAGGTGGCTGTGGAAGATGTAGTGCGACGGCTCGTGGTTGACCAGTAGTAATTCTCGCAGACAGACTGTCCTTTACGACCTGCCACAAACGAAGTCGCGGATCACATTCCGACCTAAGAGTCGCCGCTAAATCTTGACAAAGAATACACTAAAGCATAGACAGTAGAAACTATCGCCTAGGAATGATATTCATACATGCTGGGAATATAGAGGACGGTACAGTCTACGACAAAAAGAAGATACTAAACCTTTGAGAGTGAAGACAGTGAATGCGGCCAAAAACTTACGAAAGGCATCGACCTTATGCAACAAGACTAACATTCTGAAAGATGATTACATAAAGAATAAGAAAGGGCAAGTTTTAGTTCTATAATCAAGCCGACACTAACCCTTTTGACACACACACAAAAATTGGGAAACCTATGGTAAAGTAAAGTAATGCTGCCAACAGCCATCAAAGGGTCATTTCAAGGATACCACCGCATTAAAGTTAACAAGTCATCACATGAAGAAAAAAAATCAGAACAACCCTTTACGTACACCACCTAACACCACACTGGAAATTTTACTAAAAATCTTTCCTCCGTAAAATTTCATATGAAAAATGTTGATCTCATTCAAATTCGAAGATCACATCAGGAAGGACATCTCTGAAAAAGATTTTTCATGAAGTCTGCTGTAAAGTGCTTATGTCTCACATCATGCAAGTCCAAACACTCTAAAAGAGTATGCCAGTACAGCTGTGAGTGGTGCATAACATGAAATGCACCACGGAGTTTCATCACCTTTCAAAGATAAAAAAATGGGTGTAAAAGGAGTGGCCAGAATACAAACAGCACAACACTTTTTTTCTTTACGGCCGACTCGGGAAAATGGTAAAAACTCTTTCCAGGTTTGGACGAGTTTTAAATATTCTTTTAATCCGTCTGCTGCAAGTTCCATTTCTCTCGCCAGAGATCTTTGACGTAAACCTAGGATTTTAGGTTTCATGTCAGTGCGAGGATAGATAATCTGCTTATCTATTCTTGTGGCACTCTTGGCAAGTTGACCAACCAATTCGTTGCCTCAGCTGCACGCATGCCTTAGAACCCAAGCAAAAGCTATGTTGGATCCATCTGATTTCAGAGAGGTGTGCAGTTTGAATAATTTGACCAGCTGAGGGAGTTACAGGTTACGGCTGGCAATGGCCTCCAAAGCAGAAAGTGAGTCAGACAAAATTTGGAAATCTATGTTTTCATTTAGATACTATGCGAGGACCAAGGCTGTCAACTCAGCAGTGTAGATGGAACTGTCACTGGGAATGTGTTTATAACATCTCTAAGTAGGGCCTGTTGCACAATAGAGTTGAGACAATCCCCTCCTCAGATTTTGGAACCGTCGTTGAAGGATGGAAACTTCGATAGTTCGGCGAAAAAGGACTTGTACGCCACGGAGCTAGCGGTACCTTTACGGTACGAGGCTAAATCAAACCGGATCTCTGCAGTGAAGAAAGTCCATGGCGGGTCATCAGGACACTTGGATAAATCAAACACAACTGGAAGAGTTTTCTTATCCGCGCCCCAATCCATCTGTGCCAGGACTTTCTGAATGCCCAGTGCTTTTCTAACAATCAATTTCTGAGTGATGGATGATATTTCAATGTCCCATCCAACTCTCAAAAGTTCAATTTTTTTTCATAGAAAAAAGATAACACCCAGAAAATCGTGTCTCTTTTTTAACAGCTGGAATGGTAGATTTATCCAGACGAATTTCAAAATCGGGCAAAGAATTGACGAAAATTGTAAAAATGGATACACTGTGTTTTTTTTTGTGCTTGAAAAGGTAAACCCGTTTTCCTCAGCCTACTGTCGAATCTTATCCACACAAAGTTGGAGTCGACGCTGATGTGTTAGCATAAGAGGCTCCAACTGCATAGAGTGCGAAGTCATCAACAAACGGAGAGGACTCGGAACCCCGGTTTACTTAACTGACAATGTCAATTTTGATACTGAACAGAGCCAAAGGAAGAATGCTCCCTTTAGGTACACACAACTCCTGCCCATGGATGTCCGACAGCGTGGTGCCAAAAACAGAGTTGGAATTGCCGATCAGCTAGAAAGTTTTGAATGAATAAAGGCAGACAAACAAGAAAAATGTTATTGAGGTCTATAAGAATTCCAGATTTGCAAGTGGTATCGCACGCTTTTTTCAAGACCAGAAAGATAGCAACCACATGATGCTTATTAATGAACACGCTGCGGATGGTGGTTTTCAGACGGACCATATGATCAATGGTCCAGTGGTACTTCCGGAAGCTGCACTGACCAAAAAGTCATCGGTTTTTCAGCTTATTGATTAGATGGGGCTTGACCATCTTTTCCATTAGCGTGCAAAGGCAGCTTGTTAGAGCTATCAGACGATAGTTTTGAAGGGTTGATAAGGTCTTTTCCAGGCTTATGAATCGGAATGGTCATGACTTTTCATCACACACCCCCTCCCCAGAACACACAAATTTTTGAAGTAGCCAATTTTCTGGCACTCGAAGCACCGCATCGGAGACGGAGACGGAGACGGACTGTCAAGTTGAATGCACACATTCAAGGATACCACTCGATGATTTAAAGCAATGAAGGGATACAGAACGTCAGAAAAGAGGGTGTTGGTGGGCACTCTTTCTCTTCCTTTTGCGACCTGTGACCCTACGCACGCTGAAAATACACATCGGGATGCAAGTCCTGGTTTTATCCCAGTCTCCTAGACGCATCTAAGATCCGTGCATTTAATGACTCTTTTGGAGGTACTCAATTGTTTGTGGGCAGTCGTTCGGATCTCTCTACGAGTTTTATGGCACTCAACAGCTGTTCCGACAAATCCTATGAGGGGAAGGCACTAAAACCTATCAAAATAAGACGGTAAACCGATAAAAGTAGTGCATAGCTGTAAGAAACGAGAACACTAAAACATTTGAAAGGAAGGTGCTATATCTATACAGCGAAAACACTACAACTGCCTAAAACGACTACACTAGCCACTTGAAAACACTAAAGCCTGTGAAAGAACACTAAAAGGAGAGAATGGCAAATGCTATCACAGGAAATCGAGAAAACGTGCAGTATTTTAAAGGTGACCACCAGCTCCCTAAAGAACAGGAAACTAATATTGTGTTGTAATTCTTGTCCTTTTTTTGGCGGACTCATTAAAAATTTGGCAGGCTCGCTAAGAATGATTTGTGAAATCTGAAAGCTATAAAAGATTCACATGCTAAGTACCATGTCAGGCTTTCTGTGAAGAAAGGACACTCGGATCTGGAGTACCAGGTGCGCACTAGGAAACATCTCAGGAAGAGGATCAAAGACTTCCTTAAGAGCTCTGCAGCCCGAACCAAAATGATCTGAAAGCATGCGTCCATGCTCCAGATCCCTTGATTCACAAAACCTGCTCCAGAGCTCTAGTCAGCCTTTCATGCCTTTCCAGACACATTCCCTCTGGTACTCCCCGTTTTTGTATCCTTGATCCCCAGAAAACGACACCGACATTCGAAACCGTCTTATGAAAAAGGAGTGGATTGTAATGCGCTTCGAGCTTAGTGTCTTCCCGTGAATACGCGCTATGTAAGTATTCATCATAACAATAATGAAAACAGACACTGAATCCTAGAAAAGACCATACAAGAGAAAAGCCATACAATCTCTGAATGAAGGAGAGACTCAAGCCAGTAAAGAATAAATACCTGCGAATGAAGGAAACGCTATACATAGATAAAGATTACATTAAACCCTTTGTATGAAGGAGGCATCAAACCTGGAGAAAAAGACGAGGAACCTGTGAAAAAAAAAGATCCCGAATTCGTAGGAAAAGACAAAACAAACACACAACACCAAAAAATCGCCAAACCATCTGAAAGGTACGGTAATGTTGCTTATAGCCTGGCCAGCCGCCATCAGCGATGTCAGGGCCGTTACTGCATTGCAGACATCCACACAACCTTTTAAAACTACAGCTAAAAACAACGAAAAATTTTATTTAAAACGTTTCGTCTGTGAAATCTTAAATCAGATGAAAAATGTTGATCTCTTTAAAAGAAAATTACAGATCACATCAGATGGGACATCTCTTATTAAGGTTTTCACGGAATCTGTTGTAATATGCTTGTGTCTCTAACCATGCAGGTCCGAACACTCTAAAATAATGTTTCGCTGCGAATGGTACATGACATGGAATGGACCACGGAGCTTCTTCACTCTTTAAAAGAAACGAATGAGTTACAAACGAATGGCCAGCGTGCAGCTGGCATAGAGCTGTTTCTCCTTTGCGACACCAGAGGTAGATGAGAGAAACACCTAGGTTTTCGTCGGATCTGGAAAAGTTAGTTGTATGTCCGTGTACTCCAGTCCTCCTGTCAGGTCTCTGATATAACCATCAACCTTCCGTTTCAAATCGGAGTAGGGATAGATATGCTGGGCGGTTTCTTCATTATGGCATTCCTGGCAAACGATCAGCCTTTTTCATTTCCCCGAATGCAAACGTGCCCAGGTACCCAAGCTAGAACAATGTTGTGACCTTCTGCTTTCAATGAGGTAAAACGTTTTAAAGAATTTAAAAGTTCAGGATGATGGAGGTAACGGCCAGCTACGACCTACAAAGCTGACAGCGAATCGGACAAAACCAGAATTCCTTGTTTATAGATTGAGATTATCTTCAGTTCTAGAACCAAAGCCGTTAGTTTTCAGCAGAGTAAACAGAACTATCTGACGGAATATGCTTTGATAATATTTGAAAAGAACAGTTGGGAAAAATAGAAAAGCCATACAAATCTCTGCACAAGCCACTCCATCATCGGACTTCGAAACAGCAGTAAACATTGTCTGAAAGGATGGGGATTTTGTACAGAGATCGGCAAACACTGCCCTTTTGTATCTGATGATTGGTGGATTCTTTGCAAAAAACAACCCAGCAAGATCAGAGCGCGTTTCTGATGTGAAAAGGTCCATGGAGGCTTTTCTGTTAACTTGGAGACAACTCACAGATCAAGACCTGCATTCTGCGTATGGGCTGTATACGAAGTCCAAAGTTAGGAATGCAGATGGGATTTTCTTCAAATTTACTTTGAAAGTGAGGCTTAAAAACGCAGTCTCAAGCAGGTTTTCTGGTTCAGAGAACAATCTGAAATAGTAATTTAGGGATAGTGTCAGTCTGCAGTTGGATAATGAGGATTCACATGCCTCTGCATACAGGCTGTACACAAGGGGTGATGCGGAATGCTCTAAGACAAAGACGAAGCCCTTGATGATGAATAGGATCCAAGAGTTTCAGATAAGAGTGTCTTGCAGAGCCGTACACAGCACATCCATAGTCCAATTTAGAACGGACCAAGGCTCTGTAGCGGTGCAGCAAGTTTTCTACTCGGTGCCTTGGTCAGTCTATGCTACAACCCACAGAATGTCTAAAGCTTTCTGGCAAGAAGTTTTTGAATGTTTAATGTGACTAAGGAAGTTAAACTTTTGATCAAAAATAGCTCCCAGAAATTTGGCCGCCTTTACAGGTGGAATGGGAGATTACCATCTTTGTGTTTCAGGATCAGTAAAGAAGGTCCAAGATTATAGAGGGTTGACTGCCAGAACCCAGTGTCTCATATACATATATAGAAGAGCGATACTGGGTCTGGCGGTCAACTCTCGTTATGAAAATGCACTGGATCCTAGTGGCAGAAACGATAAAAGCCATTTCTTGTACCCACACTTGGAAATAAGCTGCCAGATGCAGGTGCACAGGGCAAAACCATCTGCAAACAACCAGCAATCGGAACCCTGTTGAAATGAATCAACAATATTGTTGATTTTTATGCAATGCATCGAAAGAAAAACACGTCCATGACGTCCAACGAACCACGAACTAACACACTACGCAAGAATATGTTGACCCTGCATAACACTTAAAGTGTCGGATAAAGAAAAGTAACCAGCCACCGTGGCCAGGTGGTTAGCATCGCGGACTCCTGGCAGGAAGGTCGTGGGTTCGATTCCCATCAGTCAGGTAGGATTTTTCTGCCCCAACCGGCTCCTACCCAGATGCGAGTTTGCTTAGTTGGGAAGACTAGGACCACACAGTTGAGTTTCATCCGCCTAATGTAAACGTCTCTGACAGTGTTGCCCAAATATTTTGACCAGCACTGCAGGTGTCTGTATTTCTTGGGCCTGGTTGACGCTAGGATATATCATGAAATAAGCGTACAGTACAACCCTGTCATGCAGTCTCAGACCGCAAAGGAAATCAGTAGCAGCAGCAGCAGCAGCATTCTCATCGATCAGCATTATAAAGGTCTCAACTTATGTGGCCCTTCATGCCCTGTTTTTTTATAGTGACCCAGTTTTGATGTCCTCTCCACATTTGTGGCCTTGTTTTGATTCCGACAGGATCACCGTACATTAGCAAGCCCATGGGGGCTGTTGCTAGACGAACATGCCGGAGCCCCCCAGGAGAGCTCACTTACGCCGGCTCCGCAACTAAGCAAATATTTTTGTCTGTAGGGGGCTTAGTGGGTGGTGTCCTGCGTATGGTGGATCAAAACGGGTGCTACTGAACATCACCGAAGTGACTCGGCAGCAGTGCAGCGCCTCCTCCGGTGAGTTGCCTCTTGACGCCTTCATACCGATTGCTTACTGTAGATTGCTATGCCGGGGCTGCAGCATGACAGGCAGAGCTGCGTCTGTGTCGGAATCAGAAGTGTGGGTGCAAAGCCACTGACATGGCACAGACGATACCCCCACCCCCACCCCCCCCCTAAAAAAAAATAATAAAATAAAATAAAATAAAATAGTAAAAAAAAAGCTCGCACCACTCTCCTTGTATTCTGTTGCCTTCCCCGAGTTGATTCTTGCTGCTCCCCGTTTCCACGGTCGTTGATGCACGAGTGCCTTGCCCCTGTTGACAAAAAACATCGATATTTTCTGTGAACTTTGACTATTCTGTACAAATGATTCCGACACACTACAGTTCAGCAAAATTGATTGTGATTTTACAAAATATCTGCGTTCTGTTATCTTGCAGTCTAACAATATTTACGTTAATGCGATATGTTACATGATCAACATTAAAGCTTTCAACAATATTCCATTAGAAGACAATATCCTTTTACGCTCTATTTTAGGCTTTACATAGCTTAAGACAGAGATTGCTGTGAACCAACTGGTCGATTGATATTCGGTGGAGAACACTTAGCAATGCATGGTATGCCAGTAACTTCATTAAAAGAAGATCAACGTTTCACAGCCTCATCACCTCTGTGTGTGTGTGTGTGTGTGTGTGTGTGTGCATGTAATACAGAGTGTTTAGGGCGAGACTGGTGAGACGGTAGTAGGCATTCGTTTCCAGTTCAAGCTCTCCGGAAAGCCATTTTGAAAAATCTTTCAGTGATATATTCATATATTTCTTAATACTTCAATGCATGGGATAGAATCCACATGCGCACACCCCATGGCTGCGAAACGAATCGTGAAAATGTTCGACATCCATCTCGCCTCCAACCTTATCCCCACCGCCTTTTCCCCCTACTTCTCTAACCACGAGAGTTATTTGTTCTTGTGACTATCAGGGTCTCAATATCCTTTAGCCTCTCTCCCTTTCCAGCTGTCTCAGATCGGTTTAATGCATTTGTGTTTTGTTGGTTGAAAATGTGTGTGTGTGTGTGTGTGTGTGTGTGTGTGCGCGCGCGCGCGTGTTTGCGCTTGCACTCGCATGTTGTGGAGAGCGAGTAGGGGGGAGGGAGGGAGAGAGAGAGTGAGTGAGTGAGAGAGTGAGTGAGTGAATGAGAGAGAGAAAGACAGACAGACAGACACAGACAGGCAGGCGCAGACAGACAGAGAACTGACCCTCGTGTTCAACACGGGCTTTCCCACCTCGTTACTAATTGCGACAGTTGCCCAAAAACCCAAGATGAACGCCTAAGAATGAGACACCAGGTCCACTGATGTAATGGTTCCGGTCAAATGCTGAACGAATCTTTTGCTGACAGTTCTGGCACATGCGTCACTGTTCAAGCAGCCCTGAAACATACAGTACTTCTGTCACTGTTCAAGCAGCCCTGAAACATACAGTACTTCTGTCAAATCTGCAGTGGCGAACATGCATATGCCCCTTCTTAAGAACGAAACCCAGCCAAGACAATAGAATGTCTGAAAAAGAATCTTTTATCCAAAGAAATGGAACTGACATCTGGAATGCAAACTACACATAATCTCTACGTTTCTGTTTGCGTACAGTTGGGAGTAGTCGATTTGATTTCGACATTTTGCTAATTATTTAATGTTTAGTATGAGCTGGTCTCAAAAGTTATGTAGTGGATATGCATGAGTCTATCATCTCTTTGCCTATAGTGGTTACTTTTAAGGCGAAAAAAATCTTTAAAAAATCTTTCAAAACCTTCTTGTATCCGACCTCACAAGGTGCAGCAGTTAGTGTCTCGAACGTACGGCTACGGGCTGGAGGGTAGAATCCCATCAGCAGGCTTTACTGGTGGAAGATGTCAGCCCCAGCAGGCTACTGTCCAATGTTGAGTGCTGTGGGTTCAGATGGAATTTCCAAAACCACAATCATGATTCATTTCACATGAACAAACAGTTTGTTTTTCATACCAAACTTGTCCAGTAATTCTACATGCAGCTTTTCTTTGTAGGCTTGGTAAACGCTAGTAACTACTACTACCAAGCATCCATGTGTTGGAGTCTTAAGACCGGAAAAATCTCAATGACGCCATCGTGATTCTCATCATCTGACCATTACAAAGACACATGTGAGCAAATTCTGCGACTTGCTGTTCAAGTCGCCTGAACTGCATTCCCCCTCTACATTCAGAACCTTAGTGGCGAGTGCCCCAGTCATTGGAGTGGGGAAGTTAATGGGGAGTTTGCCTGTATGACTGGAGCGACATTCTGCAGAAGGATGTTTATGAAGGCCTGCTTCGTAAATAGTGTGAGCGTAGGTACGTCCGTGTTTATATGCGTGCACAGGCACGTGCACACGGGCATGTTTGAGTGTTTGAGTGTGTGAGTGTGTGAGTGTGTGTGTGTGTGTGTGTGTGTGTGTGTGTCTGTGGTGTGTGTCTGTCTGTCAGGATGTGTTCCAGAGAAAGAGAGATACAGAACGTCAGGAAGAGGGTTGTTGGTGGGTATTTTCTCTTCCTTTGCGATTTGTGACCCTACACACGTTGAAAATACACCTCGGTATGCAAGTTCCGTTTTTATCTCAGTCTCCGGGAAGGATCTAAGATCTGGGCATCTACCGACTCTTTGGACGTACTCAACTGTTTATGGAGAGTCACTCGATCTCTCTACCAGTTTTATGCCACTCAGCAGCTGTTCCAACAAATCCTATGAGGGGAAGGCTCTAAAAACTAACAAAATACGACGGTAAACCGATACACGAAGTCCATAACAGTAAGAAACGAGAACACTAAAACCATTGAAAGGAGTATCCTATATCTATACAGCAAAAAACATTACAACTTTTTAAAAGCGGAAACTAAACTGCCTAGAACACGAGCCACTGGAAAAGAACACTAAACCCTGTGAAAGAACAAAGGATGGCAAATGCTTTCATAGGAAGTCCAGGGTATTTGCACTATTTGAAAAGTGACCGCCAGCTCCCTTAATAGGAAATTTAAATTGTATTGTGATTCTTTCCCTTGTTGAGGCAGACTCATTAAAAAGTAATTTGGAGGACTCGTAAGTATTGTTTGTGGAAACTGAAAGCCATGAAAGGATTCACATGCTGACTAACTACCATGTCTGGCTCTCTGTGGATAAAGGACGCTCAGAGCCTACTCAGCCTTGCTTTAGCAGTGTGAAACCACCCTTAGCAGTGTCTGCTGGTTTCACACGAGACTGTCACCATTTGGCTGTCAGTGGAAGGGCTTTGGCGTGCTGTCCGTGTGTATTTTTTTTTTTTCCCTGCATCCCCCCCACTGCATTTTTCTTTTCCACTTGTGTTGGGTGACAGGAGTGTGGCTGAGCGGTTTTGTGCTGCCTGCACGTGTTTTTTTCGTTCAGTTTGTGTCAGTACAGTTTAACTCTGGCGGAGAGGTAGTGTTCACGAGTTCAGGGTTGGAGGAAGGAGGCAAGAGAGTGAAGTGGCACTCGGATTTCAACGTTGAGTCGAGTGGGATCGCTGTCCCAGTGCAGTGGGGTCATTTTTGTCTGCTTCGGTGCAGATCAGCGGCTGGTCCTTAACCTTTTTGGGTTGGAGGAAACCGCTGCGTGTTTGGGGGAATCTCTGTTCCCAACCACTGGCACATCTTCCCTTTGGTCGCCCCAGACCGGTTTCCCTTGGTGGGGAACGGCTGAACAGCCCCTGGGTTCTTCGCTGGGCCAGGAGCTGACCAGCATATCTACCTCTTCATCTCCCCCTTTCACCCGCCGTTTTGGTGAGTTTCGTACTCAGTTATTTAGGCAAGTTTTTTTTTTTTTTTTTTTTTTTTTTTTTTTTTTTTTTTTTTTTTTTATTTTTACAAGTTTAAGTTCATGGTTAGAACATTCTCTTATAGTTCTTGTGTGTTGTTACCTTTACTGGTAACGTTTTTCCTTAGATACAATTCTTCCCCGTTTTATTAGGTTTCCTGGGCACCTTTGGAAAAGGTACAAACCTTGGTGACCAAGTCAAGTTTTTGCACTCCTACGTAGCCAGGAATCCAGTCAGAAGGGGTCTTAATTTGTCTTTGGGGAGAAATTAGTCTGTTTTTGGTTAGATTAAGGTTCTAAGACTGGGTTCCTTATTCATATGTCTATATTGTCTATTCTTTTCCTTCTCTTATAGTTAGCTGTCTTTAATTGACAAACACTCGGGACGAACGCATCACGCTAATTGGAGTGCCTGTGTGTGACTAAGATTAAGTCGGAAAATAAGGGTCTCCTATCCCGACGCCCACGCTTTGGACTCGTCCCGTCGTGTTTATCTGTTTTTGTTAGCCCTCTCTGTCTTTGTGTCATATTTTGTATTGTTTTAAGAATAATTTCAGTACTTTATCCCATTGCAAAAAAGGGATGAGATATTTGATAGTTGTTTTCCAGTAAAATTTTGAAAACAATGGTTAGACTTGATCAAATAGAGTCCCCGCTCACGGTACACACGCATGCGCGCATGCACACCCAGACACACCCTGATAATTTGCCCTGTACACGTATTGATCGTCGCTGCAGGGCGTTGACCCTGTCTTGTCTCAGAAGGCCGGATCCACCTCTGGACACCCCTGGAGGTCTGTACGTCCGCCCCTCCCATCTTCTAGAACTGACGACGTGGGACCGGGACTTCCTCAACGCTACTGTTCTGGCTGATCCGTGTGTGGCCTGGATGTGGGACAATTTAGAGCTGACCGTGCGTCGCAGGAACTCAGACTTGGGTGATGTCTAAGTGTATTCGTGCTTGTGTTGTGTTGCCGTGGACGTGGGACTGAAATAGGAGTGAATTACATGCAGGCTGGCATGGTTGACGAGGAAATGGTGAAGTCTGGCTGTTTTGGAGTGACTGAGTGGAAATGGTTGTGATTGCTTTGGTGGTGTGAAGGTTTTTTGACCTGTCTTGAATCTGATTTAGTCTGTCTCTCCTCTATCGTTCTTCTTTCATTATGAAATTCTTTAATTAGTTTGGCTGGTAGTGGGAGTCCCGGGGGGAAGGAGGTTTTGCTTTTCTTGGGCTTTTGGGTTATTTTGTTATTTGGTCTCTCCTCTGTCTTCAGTCTTCTTTGGTTAGGCCTCTCTCCCCATATGGAATGAATGAGTATTGTCGATTTTATAATTAATAAACTGTTATTGTCTTTGTAAATCCTTGGGTGGTCTGGTTGAGTGAGTGTTTGGGTGTTTGCTATCAGTTATTGCCAGTGTCGAATTTTCCCCTTTGTCTTTCCCTCCCTTACAAGGTCCTTAACCTTGACAAGGATCAAAGACTTCAAGAGCTCTGCAGCCCGAACCAAAATGATCTGAAAGCATGCGTCCATGCTCCAGATCCCTCGATTCCCAAGACCTGCTCCAAAGCTCGAGTCAGCCTTTCATGCCTTTCCAGAAAAAACATTCCCCCTGGTACTCCCGTTTTGTATCCTTGATCCCCAGAACACCGACATTCGAAACTGTCTCATCATCATGGCCATATGAAAAGTGAGTGTGGATTGTAAAGCGCTTAGAGTTTGGCGTCTTTCCATGAATAGGCGCTATATAAGTATTCATAATACAATAATGAAAATAGACACCGAATCCTAGGAAAGACGACTCTGGGCCCAAGGGAAAAGCCATATAAATCTCCAAATGAAGGAGACACTGAAGCCAGCAAAGATGACGACCTGTGAATGAAGGGAACACTATACCTAGATAAAGATTACACTGAACGCTTTGTATGGAGGCATCGAACCTGGAAGACAACGACGATGAACCTGTGAAAAGAAGAGACCCTGAATTCGTAGGAAAAGACAAAACTAACAGCAAAAAATGCCAAACTATCTGAACAGTATGGCATTGCTGCTTATAGCCCAGCCAGCCGCGAAGGGCCATGTCAGGGCTGTCACTGCGTTGAAGACATCCAAACAACCCTTAAGAATACATCTAAAAACACAATGGAAATTTTGTTTAAAACATTTCGTCTGTGAAATATTAGATCACATGAAAAAATGTTGATCTCTTAAAAAAAAATTAAAGATCTCTGAACAAGGTTTTCATGGAGTCTGTTGTAAAATGCTTACGTTTCAAACCATACAAGTCCGAACACTCTAAAACAATATGCCTCACTGTGAATGGTACATGACATGGAATGGACCATGGAGCTTCTTCACTCTTTCAAGGAAACGAATGAGTTACAAACGAATGGCCAGCGTGCAGCTGGCATAGAAGCGTTTCTCCTTTGCGACCACCAGAGGTAGATGAGAGGAACACCTAGATTTGGTCGCATCTGGAAAAGTTAGTTATATGTCTGTGTACTCCAGTCCTTCTTCCAGGTCTCTGATATAACCATCAACCTTCCGTTTCAGATCTGAATAGGGGATAGATGTGCTGGGCAGTTTCCTCGTTGTGGCCTTCCTGGCAAACGATCAGCCTTTTCATTTCCTCCAATGCCAACGTGCCCAGGAGCCCAAGCCAGAACAATGTTGTGGCCTTCCTGGCAAACGATCAGCCTTTTCATTTCTTCGAATGCCAACGTGCCCAGGAGCCCAAGCTAGAACAATGTTGTGGCCTTCCGCTTTCAATGAGGTAAAACGTTTCAAAGAATTTCAAAGTTCAGGATGATGGAGATAACGGTCAGCTACGGCCTACAAAGCTGACAGCGAATCAGGCAAAACCAGAATGTCCTTGTGTATATTTTGAGAGATTATCTTCAGTTTCTAGAACAAAGCCGTTAGTTTCAGCAAAGCAAACAAATATCTGATGGAATATGCTTTGATAATATTTGAAAAGGAATAGTTGGGCAATAGGCTGCACAAGCCACTCCATCATCGGACTTCGAAACAGCAGTAAAAATTGTCTGAAAGGATGGGGATTTTGTACAGAAATTGGCAAAATACTGCCTTTTGTATCTGATGATTGGTGGATTCTTTGCAAAAATAACAGCAAGATCAGAGCGTGTTTCTGATGTGAAAAGGTCCATGGAGGCTTTTCTGTTAACTTGGAGACAACTCACAGATCAAGACCTGCATTCTGCGTATGGGCTGTATACGAAGTCCAAAGTTAGGAATGCAGATGGGATTTTCTTCAAATTTACTTTGAAAGTGAGGCTTAAAAACGCAGTCTCAAGCAGGGTTTTCTGGTTCAGAGAACAATCTAAAATAGTAATTTAGGGATAGTGTCAGTCTGCAGTTGGATAATGAGGATTCACATGCCTCTGCATACAGGCTGTACACAAGGGTGATGCGGAATGCTCTAAGACAAAGACGAAGCCCTTGATGATGAATAGGATCCAAGAGTTTCAGATAAGAGTGTCTTGCAGAGCCGTACACAGCACATCCATAGTCCACTTTAGAACGGACCAAGGCTCTGTAGCGGTGCAGCAAAGTTTTCTACTCAGTGCCTTGGTCAGTCTATGCTACGACCCACAGAATGTCTAAAGCTTTCTGGCAAGAAGTTTTTTGAATGTTTAATGTGACTAAGGAAGTTAAACTTTTGATCAAAAAATAGCTCCCAGAAATTTGGCCGCCTTTACAGGTGGAATGGGAGATTACCATCTTTGTTTCAGGATCAGTAAAGAAGGTCCAAGATTATAGAGGGTTGACTGCCAGAACCCAGTGTCTCATATACATATATAGAATAGCGATACTGGGTCTGGCGGTCAACTCTCGTTATGAAAATGCACTGGATCCTAGTAGCAGAAAAGATAAAGCCATCATATTGTACCCACAGATGTATTTCATTTACACAAGGCTGGAGCCTGCGCTGAACACTTGGAAATAAGCTGCCAGGTGCACAGGCAAAACCATCTGCAAACACCAGCAATCAGAACCCTGCTGAAATGAATCAACAATGTTGTTGATTTTTATGCAAAGCATCGAAAAAAAAAAGTCCATGACGTCCAAAGAACCACGGACTAAACACTCCGCAAGAATATGTTGACCCTGCACAACACTTAAAGTGTCGGATAAAGAAAAGTAACCAGCTGCCGTGGCGAAGTGGTTAGCATCGCGAACTCCTGGCTCGAAGGTCGTGGGTTCGATTCCCATCAGTCAGGTATGATTTTTTTCTGCCCCAACCAGCTCCTACCCAGATGCGAGTTTGCACAGTTGGGAAGACTAGGACCACAGTGTCGAGTTTCATCCACCTAATGTAAACGTCTCTGACGGTGTTGCTCAAACTTTTTGACCAGCACTGCAGGTGTCTGTATTTCTCAGGCCTGGTTGACGCTAGGATATATCATGAAAATAAGCGTATAGTACAGACCTGTCAGGCAGTCTCAGACTGCAATGGAAATCAGTAGCATCATCATCATCCTCATCGATCAGCATTATAAAGGTCTACACTTCTGTGACCCTTCACGTCCTGTTCTTATGGTGACCACAGTGTCGATGTCCTCTCCACATCCGTGACCTTGTTTTGATTCCGACGGGGGTCACAGGTATCAGCAAGTCCATGGGGGCTGTCATTAGACGTACGTGCCGGAGCCCACCGGGCGAACTCTCTTACGCCAGCTCCGCAACTAAGCAAATATTTTTGTCTGTAGGGGGCTTAGTGGGTGGTGTCCTGCGTATGTTGGATCAGAATATGTGCTATTGAACACCACCAAAGTGACTCGGCAGCAGTGCAGCGCCTCCTCCGGTGAGTTGCCTCTTGACGGCTTCATACCGATTGCTTCCTGTAGATTGCTATGCCGGGGCTGCAGCATGACAGGCAGAGCTGCGTCTGTGTCGGAATGAGCAGTGTGGGTGCAATGCCACTGACATGGCACAGAAGACACCCCCCCTCAAAAAAAATAAAATAAAATGGAAAGAGTAAAAAAAAAGCTCGCAACCACTCTCCTTGCATTCTGTTGCCTTCCCCGAGTTGATTCTTGCTGCTCCCCGTTTTCCTCGGTCGTTGATGCACGAGTGCCTTACCCCTGTTGACAAAAAACATCGATATTTTCTGTGAACTTTGACTATTCTGAACAAATGATTCCGACACACTACAGTTCAGTAAAATTGATTTTGATTTTACAAAATATCTGCGTTCTGTTATCTTGCAATCTAACAATATTTACGTTAATGCGATATGTTATATGATTAACATAAAAGCTTTCAACAATCTTCCATTAGAAAACATTGTGCAATATCCTTTTACGCTCCATTTTAGGCTTTACATAGCTTAAGACAGAGATTGCTATAAACCAATGGTCGATTGATATTCGGTGGAAGAACATTTAGCAACGCATGGTATGCCTGTAACTTCATTAAAATAGCGAAGAAGATCAACGTTTCACAGCCTTATCACCTCTCTGTGTGTGTGTGTGTGTGTGTGTGTGTGTGTGTGTGTGTGTGTGCATGTAATACAGAGTGTTTAGGCGAGACTGGTGAGACGGTAGTAGGCATTCGTTTCCAGTTCAAGCTCTCCGGAAAGCCATTTTGAAAATCTTTCAGTGATATATTCATATATTTCTTAATACTTCAATGCATGGGATAGAATCCACATGCGCACACCCCATGGCTGCGAAACGAATCGTGAAAATGTTCGACATCCATCTCGCCTCCAACCTTATCCCCACCGCCTTTCCCCCTACTTCTCTAACCACGAGAGTTATTTGTTCTTGTGACTATCAGGGTCTCAATATCCTTTAGCCTCTCTCCCTTTCCAGCTGTCTCAGATCGGTTTAATGCATTTGTGTTTTTGTTGGTTGAAAAGTGTGTGTGTGTGTGTGTGTGTGTGTGTGTGTGTGTGTGTGTGTGTGTGCGTGCGTGCGTGTGTGTGTGTGTGTGTTTGCGCTTGCACTCGCATGTTTGTGGAGAGAGAGAGTAGTGGGAGGGAGGGAGGGAGGGTGAGAGAGAGAATGAGAGAGAGAGAGAGAGAGAGAGAGACAGACAGGCACACACAGACAGGCAGGCGCAGACAGACAGAGAACTGACCCTCGTGTTCAACACGGTCTTCCTACCTCATTACTAATTGCGACAGTTGCCCCCAAAACCCAAGATGAACGCCTAAGAATGAGACACCAGGTCCACTGATGTCATGGTTCCAGTCCAAATGCTGAACGAATCCTTTGCCGACAGTTCTGGCACATGCGTCACTGTTCAAGCAGCCCTGAAACACAGTACTTCTGTCACTGTTCAAGCAACCCTGAAACATACAGTACTTCTGTCACTGTTCAAACAGCCCTGAAACATACAGTACTTCTGTCACTGTTCAAACAGCCCTGAAACACACTACTTCTGTCACAGTTCAAGCAGCCCTGAAACATACAGTACTTCTGTCACTGTGCAAACAGCCCTGAAAACACAGTACTTCTGTCACAGTTTCAACAGCCCTGAAACATACAGTACTTCTGTCACTGTTCAAGCAGCCCTGAAACATACAGTACTTCTGTCACTGTTCAAGCAGCCCTGAAACATACAGTACTTCTGTCACTGTTCAAACAGCCCTGAAACATACAGTACTTCTGTCACTGTTCAAGCAGCCCTGAAACATACAGTACTTCTGTCACTGTTCAAGCAGCCCTGAAACATACAGTACTTCTGTCACTGTTCAAACAGCCCTGAAAACACACAGTACTTCTGTCAAAATCTGCAGCGGCGAACATGCATATGCCACTTCTTAAGAATGAAACCCAGCCAAGACAATAGAATGTTCTGAAAAAGAATCTTTTATCCAAAGAAATGGAACCGACATCTGGAATGCAAACTACACATAATCTCTACCTTTTTGTTTGCGTATAGTTGGGAGTAATCGATTTGATTTCGACATTTTGCTAATTATTTAATGTTTAGTATGAGCTGGTCTCAAAAGTTATGTAGTGGATATGCATTAGTCTATCATCTCTTCTTCGCCTATAGTAGTTACTTTTAAGGCGAAAAAAAAAATCCTTAAATCTTTCAAAACCTTGTATCCGACCTCTCAAAGTGCAGCAGTTAATGTCTCGGACGTACGACTACAGGCTGAAGGGTAGGATCCCATCAGCAGGCTTTACTGGTGTAAGATGTCAGCCCCCAGCTGGCTACTGTCCAATGTTGAGTGCTGTGGGTTCAGATGGAATGTCCAAAACCACAATCACGATTCATTTCACATGAATAAACACTATTTTTTTTTCATACCAAACCTGTCCAGTAATTCTACATGCAGCTCTTCTTTGTAGGCTTGGTAAACGCTAGTAACTACTACCAAGCACCCATGTGTTGGAGTCTTAAGACTGGAATAATCTCAATGACGCCATCGTGATTCTCATCATCTGACCATTACAAAGACACATGTCAGCAAATTCTGCGACTTGCTGTTCAAGTCGCCTGAACTGCAATTCCCTCTCTACATTCAGAACCTTAGTGGCGAGTGCCCCAGTCATCGGAGTGGGGAAGTTAATGGGGAGTTTGCCTGTACGACTGGAGCGACATTCTGCAGAAGGATGTTTATGAAGGCCTGCTTCGTGAATAGTGTGAGCGTGGGTACGTCCGTGTTTATATGCGTGCACAGGCACGTGCACACGGGCATGTTTGAGTGTTTGAGTGTGTGAGTGTGCGAGTGTGTGTGTGTGTGTGTGTGTGTGTGTGTGGTGTGTGTGTGTGTGTGTGTCTGGATGTGTTCCAGAGAAAGAGAGATACAGAACGTCAGGAAGAGGGTTGTTGGTGGGTATTTTCTCTTCCTTTGCGATCTGTGACCCTACACACGTTGAAAATACACCTCGGTATGCAAGTTCCGTTTTTATCTCAGTCTCCGAGAGGATCTAAGATCTGGGCATCTACCGACTCTTTGGACGTACTAAACTGTTTATGGAGAGTCACTCGATCTCTCTACCAGTTTTTATGCCACTCAGCAGCTGTTCCAACAAATCCTATGAGGGGAAGGCTCTAAAACCTAACAAAATAAGACGGTAAACCGATACACGAAGTCCATAACAGTAAGAAACGAGAACACTAAAAACATTGAAAGGAGTATCCTATGTCTATACAGCAAAAAGCATTACAACTTTTTAAAAGCGGAAACTAAACTGCCTAGAATACGAGCCACTTGAAAAGAACACTAAAGCCTGTGAAAGAACACTAAAGGAAAGGATGGCAAATGTTTTCATAGGAAGTCCAGGGTACTTGCACTATTTGAAAGGTGACCACCAGCTCCCTTAATAGGAAATTAAAATTGTATTGTGATTCTTTTCCTTGTTCAGGCAGACTCATTAAAAAGTAATTTGGAGGACTCGTAAGTATTGTTTGTGGAAACTGAAAGCCATGAAAGGATTCACATGCTGACTAACTACCATGTCTGGCTCTCTGTGGATAAAGGACGCTCAGATCAGGAGTACCAGGTGCGCACAAGGAAATATCTCAGGAAGAGGATCA
>JADBJO010029188.1:7548-15048 GCA_016801955.1 Conus betulinus
AAGAAAGAAATCCATTTTATACAGTTAGAACTAAATTTACCATGACTGCAACAAAACATTCTTCCATGACAGTATGTACATGCAGAATTCTATCTTAATCATGCATAAATGCTCCTTAGTACGTTCGTCCTTGTGAACATAATATAAGTACACATATTATTATTTGAAACTCATGATATGAATGCTGTTGATGCTAGCATGCAAACACATGATTTTCTGTTACATTTCCCTCATCGTATTTTTGTACACCTGTGTCGTATAATACTCCGGAAAGCCGAAAGCCGTACTATTTAAGCATCTTTTATTTACTTCGTTTACGCATGCGTCAGTTTAGCAGATTGCCCTTCACCGTGCAAAGGAAAGGAAACCCCGAATCTTGGGTCTATATAACAATAGCTGCCATGCTAAACTTTGACACTGTGTGTTCTGTGGTCGTGTTCGTGTGGTGTTGAACTTGTGTTGTTTATATTCGTAGGATTTAGCAGCCCCATGGATAAATATATTGCCTTGCTGCTTTCTCTGTGTATCAGGTTAGTACTTTCCTTCAATAATTTTCACTTAAATTGTAGTTTTTTTCCCAATTTCTTTTCAGCCTGTGACCCTGACGTATCCTGTCCCGTGGGTCTTGTTGACATTTGATTCGTGCGCATGTGCCTAAATTGCCTGAAGACCAGAGGAGTCTCGTAATGGTCGGATCCCTAGAATTCAAATTTTAATAATTGAAAACGACCAACGAAAATAATCAAAATGCATAGAATAGCTATCAGTTTACACAAAAGTTCAAAACCATACTCATAAAATGGTCTATGGGCGGCCATTACTTAGCAGACGATCCAGCCTCCCACTGTCGTCCCGTTCGCCTCACGCTCCAGAAACAGAGAGAGAGAGAGAGAGAGAGAGAGAGACGTGCGCCAGTGCAGAGAGTGAGAGAGAGAGAGAGAGACGTGCGCCAGCACAGAGTCAGAATCGTTTTTTATTGACAATGACAAAATACAGTCTTCATGTCAGGGGGCTATCATTAATGCAGCGTCAAGAATTCATGAAACGAAAAATGTATAAAACATTACAAACACGATTCCCGGTATTGATCTATTTGGGAATAATAAAGTTAACGACAAACAAAAGATCACCAAACGTGGGCCTAAATGACCAGCTATGATATACGGAGAACCAAAGCACTGTCTCACAGGGAAACAGCAACCGACATTTTTTTTCTCTCTGATATCATAACATTCAGCAATATATTTAGCAAACAGACGAAGAATATTTCCATCATCAGAAGATAATAGTTCAATCAAAGTATATGGTCTTTCTCGCATCAAATTAAATAGTTTTGATTTTTTTCCTTTTATCTTCATATGCCTTACATTGAAATAAAAAGTGCTCTTCATCTTCCTTACTGTTATCTGGACACACACACATACATCATCAACATAAACTTCATTGCAGAACCATTTCTTATTTGCTTTAAAACCAAGGGTCCGACTTCTAAATCTGGCCAATATGCTTCTATGCCGTTTATTAGTAACAGATTTCAAAAAAAATTTCCGGCTGAAGAATACTTTTAAAGGAATAAAACCATGAATACTTGTCATTTTCTTCCATTTTTGAATGCCAATTCTGTTTGTAGCAGGCTATCAAGCGATCCTTAAATTCTGACATAAATGCCCTTTCGTTCCCTACCTCTTTGCTGAGCCACACAATACCAAACCCATTAATAGTTAACACATGTTTTACTTTACTAACCCAATTGCAGTGTCCACTTTCCATTTGTAAATATAGCATATCATATGCTTGTCTACATAGCCTTGATGTTGGAAGTTGTGTCAATTTTAACCAATACTTAATAGATTTTGAAAAAACGTTTGAATAAATAAAGGATATCTTCCAGAATCACCATAAGCCATTGTGTTTGATGAATGCAGTGGAATGTTCATGAATCTTTTAATAGCCATAGTATGTACCTTCTCCATTTCCAAATTTTCTTCTAATCCCCAAACTTCTGCAGCATAAGTCAGCATAGGCGCTATTTGTGAGTCAAATAACTTCCAGAACAAAGAAGGGTCAATGCTATTAAGTCTTTTCATGCATCTTAGAATTTTACAACCCCCCCTTCTTACCCTTTCTGCCGATTTCACGCCACCCTGCATTTAGACTTAAACGAGTTGTAAATAACATCCCCAAATATTTATAACTATTGGTTACTTTTACTTCTACATCTCCATACCACCACTTTTCATACTGGGATAAATAACCACCCATACGAAAGACAATAATGTTTGTTTTCTCTAGATTAACACTTAACTGAAGTCTATCTGCTTCATTTTTTAAAACATTTATTTGATTTTTGCAACCCCCAACAACAGTACTAGAGAACAAGATTACATCATCTGCAAATAAAAGCATAAACAGTTCAACAGCACCTGCAATCAACTGTATACCATGTTTGCCTTTATGTGACATTTCTAAAGCTATCTCATTTATAAAAAATGCAAACATTTGAGGACTCAATAGACAACCTTGCTTCACTCCTCTAGGACAATTGAATAAGTCACTGTACAATCCTTTCTCACGAACACATGCTAAAACTGAATTATATACACCACGAAGAGCATAGTACAATTTTCCTTTAACCCCTGTTTTTCTAAGAACTTGCCACAACACATTTCTATTAACAGAATCAAAAGCCTTTTTAAAATCAACAAAAGCAACATATAGTTTAGTATTTTTCTTTAGGCACTTTTGGACTAAAGCATATAATGTGAAAATATGATCAACTGTACTATACCCTGACCTGAACCCCCCCGCCTGCTCTTCCCCCAATTTTCTCCTTTTCAGCCCATTGTGTCAATCTTCTATCAAAACATGAGTATATACTTTACTAATTATACTTGTGAGAGCTACACCTCTATAATTGTCTGGGTTATTTGGGTCTGCTTTTTTTATGGATGGGTACAATAATGGACGTTGACCACGACAGGGGAAACAATCCATGATTAAACAAATGGTTAAATAAAGAAATACAGAAATCAATCACATAGTCATTGGCATGTTTTAGCATTTCACTTATATTATTCTATCTGGTCCCGGCTTTTACCAGTTTTCAAATTTCTAATGCTTGCTCTTACTTCATCTGTAGTTATAGGGTCATCAAACAAAAGCTCATCATTTTTGTTCATCTTCTATTTCATCTACCGCTGGATCACTTTGACCATTACAAAGAGAGTTGAATACACTATGGAAATGGTCAAACCATTGCTGTGATGTTATTTCATTGTAAATGGTGGATTTCCTGTTAACTGATCGTATTGTACTCCAAAACAATTTGGGATCATTTATTGATTGTTTAAGCTTTAATATTCTGTTTTCATCAATTTTTTTCTTTTCTTTTCTTTTCTTAAGTCAATATATTCTTTTCTTTCTTTTGTATATAAATTACTCTTTTCTTCTTTTGTCTCTTTTGATTTAGCCCTTCTAAATATTTGTAGTAATCTCTTTACTTTCCCTCTTTTTTTTTCTCATTCATCGTCAAACCAATCTTCATTTTTTTTTTTTTCTTCCCTCCTACTTTCCTTACCATACATGCCGCAGCTCCATATAAAGCATTAACAAAACCATCCACACACTTATTTACATCAACTGTCATGTTGTTCATAGCTGTAACTAAACATTGTTTAAAATCATCAGAGTTCAATTCATTCTTAAACGTTTGTACATTTTCCTCTGTCCACACCACTCGCTCCTCACTCACCCTGTCAACTAACGGTACATCTGCTTTAACAGGACAATAATTCCATGTAAACTGAACTGGCAAATGCCAAAAGAGAGTATCCCCCACCTTTAAAGCACAATATAAACATAGTTCACTAGATACTAGAAAATAATCAATTACACTACAACCCTGAGGAGCAACAAACGCACAGAGAGAGAGACTTGCGCCAGCGCAGAGAGGAGACAGAGAGAAAGACGTGCACTAGCGAAGAGAGAGAGACAGAGAGAAACGTGCGCCAGCGCAGAGTGAGAGAAATACAAAAGAGAGAGAGAGAGAGAGAGAGAGAGAGAGAGAGAGAGAGAGAAACATGCATCAGCAGCACACAGAGAGAGAGAGAGAGAGAGAGAGAGAGACGTGCGCCAGCGGAGATAGAGAGAGAGAGAGAGAGAGAGAGAGTGCACCAGTGCAGAGAGAGAGAGAGAGAGAGACGTGCACCAGTGCAGAGAGAGAGAGAGAGAGAGAGACGTGCACCAGTGCAGAGAGAGAGAGAGGGGGGGTGAAGACAGAGAGAGAGAGAGAAACATGCGTCAGCAGCACACAGAGAGAGAGAGAGAGAGAGAGAGAGAGAGAGAGAGAGACGTGTGCCAGCGCAGAAACAGAGAGAGAGAGAGAGAGACAGAAAGAGAAAGAGAGAGAGACGTGCGCCAGTGCAGAGAGAAAGAGAGTGAGAGAAAGAGAGAGAGACATGCGCCAGCACAGAGAGAGAGTGAGAGAGACGTTCGCCAGAGAAGAGAGAGAGAGAGACGTGCACCAGCGCAGAGACAAAGAGAGAGAGAGAGAGAGACGTGCGTCAGCGCAGAGAGTGAGAGAGAGACTGAGAGAGACGTGCACAGTGGAGAGAGAGAGACAGACAGACAGACAGACAGAAAGAGAGAGACGTCCGCCAGCGCAGAGAGAGAGAGAGAGAGAGAGAGAGAGAGAGCGAGACATGACATGCACCAGCACAGAGAGAGAGATAGAGAGAGAGAGTGAGAGACAGAGAGACATGCGCCAGTGCAGAGAGAAAGAGAGACAGAGAGAGACATGCGCCAGCGCAGAGAGAGAGAGAGACAGAGAGAGAGACAGACATGCGCCTGCAGAGAGAGAGAGAGAGAGGCGCCAGCGCAGAGAGAGAGAGAGAGAGAGAGACATGCACCAGCGCAGAGAGAGAGAAAGAGAGAGAGAGAGAGAGAGAGACAGATGTGCGCGCAGCGCAGAGAGAGAGAGAGAGAGATGGGCGCCAGCACAGAGAGAGAGGGAGAGAGAGAGAGACAGACAGACATGCGCTAGCGCAGAGAGAGAGAGAGAGAGAGACATGTGCGTGCGCCAGCGCAGAGAGAGAGAGAGAGAGAGATGGGCGCCAGCACAGAGAGAGAGAGAGAGAGAGAGAGAGAGAGAGAGAGAGAGAGACGGGCGCCATCGCAGAGAAAGAGAGAGACGTGCGCCAGCGCAGAGAGAGAGAGAGAGAGACGAGCGCCAGTGCAGAGAGAGAGAGAGAGTGAGAGAGAGAAACGTGCACCATCACAGAGAAAGAGAGAGACGTGCGCCAGCGCAGAGATAGACAGAGATAGAAATAGAGAGAGAGAGATGCGTCAGCGCAGATCGAGAAAGAGAGAGTGAGAGAGAGAGGGAGAGAGACGTGCGCCAGTGCAGAGAGAGAGGAAGAGAGAGAGAGAGGGAGAGAGAGATGTGTGCCAGCACAGAGAGAGAGAGAGAGAGAGAGGGAGAGAGAGATAGAGATGTGCGCAGAAAGACGGAGAGAGAGAGACGTGCGCCAGAGCACAGAGAGAGAGAGACGGAGATAGAAGAGAGACGTGCGCCAGTGCAGAGAGAGAGAGTGAGAGACAGATAGAGATGTGCACCAGCGCACAGAGACAGAGAGACAGAAAGAGAGAGAGAGCAAGAGATGTGCACAGCAGCATAGAGAGAGAGAGAGACGTGCACCAGCGCAGAGAGAGAGAAAGAGAGAGATACGTGCACCAGCGCAAAGAGAGAGAGAGAGAGACGTGCACCACGCGCAAAGAGAGAGAGAGAGAGAGACGTGCACCAGCGCAGAGAGAGAGAGAGAGAGAGAGAGACGTGCACCAGCACATAGAGAGAGAGGGAGAGAGACGTGCCCCCCAGCGCAGAGAGAGAGAGAGAGTGAGACGTGCGCCAGCACCAAGTGACACAGACAGAGGGTGAGAGAGAGGGAGAGAGACGTGCGCCAGCGCTGAGAGAGACAGAAAAGAGAGACAGAGAGATGTACACCATCACACAGAGAGAGAGAGAGACGTGCGCCAGCGCAAAGAGAGAGACAGAGAGAAAGATGTGCACTAGCAAAGAGAGAGAGACAGAGAGAAACATGCGCCAGCGCAGAGTGAGAGAAATACAGAGAGAGAGAGAGAGAGAGAGAGAGACGTGCACCAGTGAAGACAGAGAGAGAGAGATAGAAACATGCATCAGCAGCACAGAGAGATAGAGAGAGAGAGAGAGAGACGTGTGCGCCAGCACACACACAGAGAAAGAGAGAGAGAGAGAGAGACGTGCACCACCACGCAGAAACAGAGAGAGAAAGAGAGAGAGAGAGACGTGTGCGTCAGCACAGAGAGAGAGAGAGAGTGAGAGAGAGTGAGAGAGAGACGTGCACAGCACAGAGAGAGAGAAAAGAGAGAGAGAGAGAGAGAGAGACGGGCCCCAGTGCAGAGAGAGAGAGAGAGAGAGAGGCAGGCACCAGCGCAGAGAGAGAGAGAGAGAGAGAGAGAGACGTGCACCAGTGCAGAGAGAGAGACAGACAGACAGAAAGAAAGAGAGAGACGTCCGCCAGTGCAGAAAGAGAGAGAGAGAGAGAGACGTGCACCAGCGCAGAGAGAGAGAGAGTGAGAGAGAGAGAGAGAGACGTGCGCCAGCGCAGAGAGAGAGAGAGACAGAGAGAGACATGCGCCAGCGCAGAGAGAGAGACACTGAGAGAGAGACAGACGTGCGCCAGCATAGAGAGAGAGAGAGAGAGAGGCGCCAGCGCAGAGAGAGAGAGAGAGAGAGAGAGAGAGAGACATGCACCAGCGCAGAGAGAGAGAAAGAGAGAGCGAGAGAGAAAGACGGGCCCCAGTGCAGAGAGAGAGAGAGAGAGAGAGAGAGACGTGCACTATCACAGAGAGAGAGAGAGAGAGAGGCGGGCACCAGCGCAGAGATAGAGAGAGAGAGACATGCGTCAACGCAAAGAGACAAAGAGAGAGTGAAAGAGAGAGGGAGAGAGACGTGCAGAGAGAAAGAGAGAGTGAGAGAGAGAGGGAGAGAGACGTGCTCCAGTGCAGAGAGAGAGAGAAAGAGAGAGAGAGAGAGACATGCGCCAGCGCAGAGAGAGAGACATGCGCCCAGTGCAGAGTGAGAGAAAGAGAGAGAGACAGACGTGCGCACGCGCAGAGAGAGAGAGAGAGAGAGAGAGAGAGAGAGAGACAGGCACCAGCGCAGAGAGAGAGGGAGAGAGAGAGAGGGAGAGAGAGAGAGAGACGTGCACGAGCGCATGGAGAGTGAGAAAGAGAGAGGCCCCAGTGCAGAGAGAGAGAGAGGGAGAGAGAGAGATGTGCACCATCGCAGAGAGAGAGAGAGACAGACAGACGTGCGCCAGCGCAGAGAGAGAGAGAGATAGAGAGAGAGGTGGGTGCCAGCGCAGAGAGAGAGAGAGAGAGACATGCGTCAGCACAGAGACAGAAAGAGAGAGTGAAAGAGAGAGGGAGAGAGACGTGCAGAGAGAGAGAGGGAGACATGCG
>JADBJO010029189.1:0-5000 GCA_016801955.1 Conus betulinus
AGATAGTACAATTTTATTTAACGGTCGAATACGCATGCATACTGGTTTCCCCACCCTCCCTTTGGCCCAGGAGAAACAAACAACAAACAAAACAAAACAAAACCAACCCAAGCTAACGCAGAAACAAGAGCAACCTTCAATAACCAAAACTCGCTATGTTCATCATGTAGAATCTTAAATCCCCTCCACAACTTACGAAGCGAGTCGCCATATACATATATTGTAATAAATCATGATCATTGAATAGTGGTGTGGGGGTGTGGGTTTGGGGGGCGTGTGGGGGTTGGGGGGGGGGGAGATAGAGAAATGTGACAGGAGTGCTAATCGCAGGAAGAGAAAAGGGGTGAAGGGGTGAGAATTGCTGATTGGTTAGAGGGAGAGATTCGAAACTAACATAGAGATCCCGCATGCACGCACACACACACTCACGATACACACACACTCACGCACTTAGATAGCACGCATTCACGCACGCACCATGCACGACACACTCTCACACGCGCACACCCCGCACATTCGCGCTGCGCGCTTGCTTACACACACACACACACACACACACACACACACACCACACACATACACACTCACACACACACACACACAGGGTGGCACACCATTGATGCTGCATGACTGTAGACAACGTCATGTATTGTGCAGCAGACTGCAGACAACTTCATGGCATTGTGGCAGCAGACTGCAGACAACTTCATTGGACATTTGTCCAACAGACCTGCAGACAACTTCATGGCATTGTGCAACAGACTTGCAGAACAAACTTCATGGCATTGTACAAACAGAAACTGCAGACACTTCATGGTACTGCATTCAGACTGCAGACAACTTTATGGTATTGTGCAGCAACTGCAGACACTTCATGGCATTGTGCAGCAGCCTGCAGACACTTCATGGCACATAACTGCAGACTGCAGACAACTTCAGGCATTGTGCAGCAGACTGCAGACAACTTATGGGCATTGTGCAGCAGACTGCAGACAACTTACTGGTAATTGTGCAGCAGACTGCAGACAACGTCATGGCATTGTGCACACAGACTGCAGACACTTTATGGTATTGTGCAGCAGACTGCAGACAACTTCATGGCAATTGTGCAACAGACTGCAGACAACTTCATAGCATTGTGCAAACAGACTCAGACAACTTCATAACATTGTGCAACAGACCGCAGACAACTTCATGGCATCGTGCAACAGACTGCATACTCTACTACGCGCGCGCGCGCACACACACACACACACACGTACACTGACTTTTGTATAGCACACCACAGTATCTCTCCTAGCACATAATCATAAACAATGTCTAGCGTTGCGTTTGAAAGTTGGTCGCGAGAGGAAGTGAGTCATACGCACCATCCAACGAGGGCAGAAAAAAGGGATCCTTTTCACGCTAATGTGTGTTTATGTTTTGTGTCCATTCTAGCTTAACATACGCTCTAAAGCTCTGTTTGGGTGGTGGGTTTCTGAAGTGAATAACGTCTCTCTCTCTCTCTCTCTCTCTCTTTCATCGTTTCTCTATGTTTTGCCTCCGTCTTTTTTTTTGTCTTTCTCGTTCCCGACTCTTTCCTCTCCTCCTCCCCCCCTCCCTCCCCCCCCCAGCCTAATCCCCCACCCCACTCCCCATTCCCAAACCCCTTTTATTTGTTTGTCAATTTCCTTTTTATTCATTTCTTTTTTCATTCTTACATTTTCATATACAGCTAGCAGTTTGTTTCAAGATTAGCTGCGTCTGAGTTGTTGTTGTTGATTTCTGAGTTGTTCTGTTTCCCCTTCACCCCTCGGTGCAAGTTAAGAGAATCTACCCTAGGGTCTGACCTTAACTGGTCACAATCGGCGACTGACCACCGCCTCCTCCCTCCCCCTCCTCCCACTTCTTTTCCACACACACACACACACACACACACACACACACATACACTTGTACTTCTGTGTAAACACCAGTTTCACCCCCCTTTGCTGACAAACTATCTACAGTTTGCTGTGCACTGTCTGTGGTGGAAGATTCTCTTTATTTCAGTGCTCACTTGATTCACACTGCTCCTTTGTATGCAGTTTATAGCACACTGTCTGTTGCTGTCTTTCCTACCCCGCTTCTTTCCACCTTCCAACTCTTTCCCTCCCTCTGACCCCCCCCTCCCTCCCCCCTGACCCTCCCGCCAACCCCTTCTCTATCCCTTCTCAACCCCCCTCTCCTTCCCTTCCCCCCTCCCCTGACACACATGCACACAAATCTCGCATCCCATCCACATCCCCCATCGCCCCCCCCCCCCCCCCCCCCCCCCCCCCCCCCCCCCCCCCACGCGCCACATACATCTCTGGTTTACGAGATCCAGCACATTTCTTTCCCAATTTCCATTCACAACCCCCACCCCAGCCATCTCTCTCTCCTCTCCTCTCTCGCTCTCTCCCCCCCCCCCCCCCCCCCTCCCTGCTCCTGTTTTTTCCCTAACTGTCCTCACTTTCCCACCACTATTTTTTCCCTTACTTTCTTTTCTTTTCTTTCTATTTTTTATGCTGTCCATCTTTATGTTCACTCTGATCTGCGGACCATTAGAGTCAGACATATCGGTCAACTAAAAGTTTCTGGGACGCACAACGAGGTCTTTGGGTCATAGACTCTTCAAAGCGTGGTCTTCTTTACAAACAGGTTTTGCTTCATATTGTGACCCATTACTTTCATAAGTCGCTCATTAATTCTTATTCCATTTCACCCCCCACCCCCTCCCTGTCCTGCCCTGCCTTCCCGTCTCTGTCTGTCTGTCTGTCTCTCTGATAGTGTGAATACTCACTGTTTTGTTATGATCAGTTCTATACTGTGTTATAGTGATAATGTGCTATTATTCCTAGTCACTGAAGTGACAAGAGCCAGATGAAAAAAAAAAGCATCATCTTGCTTATCTGTTACCATAAGGAATAAAGACCATTACTCTCTCTCTCTCTCTCTCTCTCTCTCTCTCTCTCTCTCTCTCTCTCTTCGTTGACTCTCACGTAAATATATCATAAGTAAAAGGATAATTACAGAATGAATGAATTAATTAGGTAAGTGAATAAGATATATAAAAAAAAGTAACCTAATGCTAAGGGTAGAGCGGAGAACACACACACACACACACACACACACACCACACACACACACACACACACACACACAGATTTTTCGTGCATTCTCGACATCTGTCGCTTTTAATGTCAGAGGGAGACTATTTGTCTAAATCACACTTGTGTGTTTTGTATGAGTATCAAATAAGCATTACTTTTCACATTGTGTGTGTGTGTGTGTGTGTGTGTGTGTGTGTGTGTGTGTGTGTGTGTGTGTGTGTGTGTATTTGTATCCTGGCTTGCCTTTTTCTACTTTAGTTTTCTACAGTTCCTAATACTGTCTGCCTTTGACATCATCATAAAGAAGAAGAAAATTCACCGCACCAGGAGTGCTCCAAGAAGACAGTTGGAAAGCAAAGCTATGCGTCAAAGCAACATGTTGAGACATTGTTTTTTTTTTCTTTTTACCACAGTTTTCAGTTTCAGTTTCATCAACGAGGCGTCACTGCGTGCGGACCAGTCCATATACGCTACACCACATCCGCTAGGTTTTGAGACCACACTGCGCATGATTTTAAGCTGATGGATAAATGAGTTAACATCTAAGATGAGAGAACTGAAGAAGAGGGTCTCGTGGCTACGACTTTTAAAGAGCATCGGTCAAAAATGGAGAAAGAAAAGGGCAAAGACTTGATCGAACAATCGTTTGAAGACCGCGAGAAAACTCTCAGACAACAACAACTCAAAGAAAGGTGGTTAGATTAGACTGCAGATGACTTGACCAAACGGAAGCAAATCACGATGTCCCACCTGATGTGATCTTTGAATTTCTGCGGGAGATTACATTTTTCATCTGATCTAATATTTTGCAGGAGGAGAGATCTTTTAGCACAATTTCCGTTTTCTTGCTTTTTTCTCTTTTGTTTTAACGAGTTGTGTGAATGTTTTTTGTTTCCTCTCTCTTTTTCTTTTCTTAAATGACTTGTGAGTTAACTTCAACGCGGTGACAGCCTTAATATGGCCCTTTGCGGTCGGCCGGGCTTTAAGCAACATTACCATTACCAAGTCAACTTTTACTCAGGGCAAATGACGACAGCTGGTTCACATCAGAAGAAGCAGACATCATGAAAAGACCGATTTTACATATTCCTGAGAACTCTAAGATATAAACAGCGCCAAGGAGAAAGTCCACGATTTGCCAAATGAAGATGACTTTACAACACTCGGTTGAAAAAAAAAAAGTCGTAGCAGCAGGGAAGTCGCTAAAACAAAAAAAAACAAACAAACAAAAAAACCCGGTAAGGCTGCAGACATTGACAACATTCCTGCAGACCTCTTGAAACACGGCACGGAGACAGCTTACCAATCCTCAAGCTGCTGCCACCTGCAACAACAATCTGACACGGCACTGATCGCTTGCAGCCCAACGCTATGGACCCAATCCACCAATCGTCACCCCTTATCAAGAAAGGAAATCCACCACCACTGCCAGAAACTACGGCACTATCAGTTTGATCAGCCATCAAAGTCATCATGGTCAAAATGATTATTCTGAGTGGCTGACCGACGTGACGCGGGTATACTGATTGCTGAAGAACGGGGGGCTCGATTCCTTCAAAGACAGAAGGAGGGCCGTCAAATAGATGGTTCACTTTCGTACACTCTTCAAAACACACCACGAACACTACAGGGAGTTCTACCATGTCTTCATGGACTTCAGGAAGGCGTTTGACATGGTCTGATTTGGACGCGCGATGAGCCCATGATGAAAAATAGCGCGCGCCCGCTCACGCACGAACACACACACACACACACACACACACACACACACACGTACGCACGCACACATACATACACTCACACACGCACACGCACGCACACACACACACACACACACACACTCTCTCTCTCTCTCTCTCTCTCTCTCTCTCACACTCTCACACT
>JADBJO010029189.1:12500-19313 GCA_016801955.1 Conus betulinus
GACTGTCCTACATGTTTTTGACTCTACACTTCATCCGTCAGGACTGTCCTACATGTTTGACTCTACACTTCATCCGTCAGGTCTCCCCTACATGTTTGACTCTACACTTCATCCCGTCAGGACCGTCCTACATGTTTGACTCTAAACTTCATCCGTCAGGTCTGTCCTACATGTTTGACTCTACACTTCATCCGTCAGGACCGCCCTACATGTTTGACTCTACACTTCATCCGTCAGGACTGTCCTACATGTTTGACTCTACACTTCATCTATCAGGTCTGCCCTACATGTTTGACTCTACACTTCATCCGTCAGGACCGTCCTACATGTTTGACTCTACACTTCATCCGTCAGGACCGTCCTACATGTTTGACTCTACACTTCATCCGTCAGGACCGTCCTACATGTTTGACTCTACACTTCATCCGTCAGGACCGTCCTACATGTTTGACTCTACACTTCATCCGTCAGGTCTGCCCTACATGTTTGACTCTACACTTCATCCGTCAGGACTGTCCTACATGTTTGACTCTACACTTCATCCGTCAGGACTGTCCTACTTGTTTGACTCTACACTTCATCCGTCAGGACCGCCCTACATGTTTGACTCTACACTTCATCCGTCAGGACTGTCCTACATGTTTGACTCTACACTTCATCTCTCAGGTCTGCCCTACATGTTTGACTCTACACTTCATCCGTCAGGACCGTCCTACATGTTTGACTCTACACTTCATCCGTCAGGACCGTCCTACATGTTTGACTCTACACTTCATCCGTCAGGACCGTCCTACATGTTTGACTCTACACTTCATCCGTCAGGACCGTCCTACATGTTTGACTCTACACTTCATCCGTCAGGTCTGCCCTACATGTTTGACTCTACACTTCATCCGTCAGGACTGTCCTACTTGTTTGTTTGACTCTACACTTCATCTATCAGGACTGTCCTACATGTTTGACTCTACACTTCATCCGTCAGGACCGTCCTACATGTTTTGACTCTACACTTCATCCGTCAGGACTGTCCTACATGTTTGACTCTACACTTCATCCGTCAGGACCGTCCTACATGTTTGACTCTACACTTCATCCGTCAGGACTGTCCTACATGTTTGACTCTACACTTCATCCGTCAGGTCTGCCCTACATGTTGACTCTACACTTCATCCGTCAGGACTGTCCTACTTGTTTGACTCTACACTTGCTGCGGACTCAGTTGGGAAGACTGGGACCACACAGTCGAGTTTCATCCACTTAATGGATGCGTTTCTGAGAGTGTTGCTCAAATTTCCTGACCAACACTGCAGGTGTCTGTATCTCTCGGGCCTGGTTGACGCCCGGGATATATTATGAGAGGAAGCGTAGAATACAGCCCTGTCATGTAGTCTCAGACCGAAATGGAAATCCGTAGCATCATCATAATCATCCTCATTCTCATCGATCAGCATTAAAAAAAAGTCTCAAATTCTGTGGCCCTTCATGCCCTGCTCTCATGGTGACCTCAGTTTCGATGTCCTCTCCACGTCTGTGGCCTTGGTTTGGTTCTGTCGGGGTCACCGGTATCGGCGAGTCCATGGGGGCTGTCGTTGGACGGACGTGGTGGCGCCCTCCGGAGGGAGAGCTCACTCACGCCGCCGGCTCCGCGACTAAGCAATTATTGTCGTCAGTAGGGGGCTTAGTAGGTGGTGTCCTGCGTATGTTAGATCAGAACAGGCGCCACTGAACACCACTGAAGTGACTCGGCAGCAGTGCAGTGTCTCCTCCGGTGGGTTGCCTCTTGACGACTTGACATTGACTGCTGCCTGTGGATTGCCGGTGCCGGTGCTGCGGCGGGGCCGACCCCTCTGAATTCCCTGGGGAACATAGGGCCGCAACCACACTCTTCCAGCGGACACGATTTCGGGAAATCCTCTTCAGCTCGGCCCACGTCATTCCGCCGGCCTTCACTTCTGCGTCGGTACTCCTTCGCCATGTCTGCCTTGGTCTTCCCACTTTTCTCAATACAACAGGAATGGGACAAGATATTGAATCTGGATGGTTAGGGCATTCCATGTTAAATGGAATTCAATTCCTGTATCTTGTTTTGTCGCAGTCTCTGCAAAGACGTTCATCGCGGGCAAGCCCAAGTCTTCTTACGAGTTCAATCATCAGTTTATGGCTGCTGCATCGACACTGCATGTATAGATCAGATCACTAACAAATATACTTTTCTCGTTTGAAACCAGAATTACGATTTTGTATGAAACGGACATTTGGGACTCGAGTTCAAAACTTCAAGCCATGAATCGTAAATTATTACCGGCTGGACCAATGAAATGTCTCTGCAAATGTTTCAGCATTGGAATATTTTTGTGCATTTTTGTCACGAAACACAAATACACAGCTTCAAAGCAGACTTGAAAATTGATGCGCCGCCAAACCTCAGCAGGGCATCATTGATCCACATTATCATCACCCTCATTATCATTATTATTACTATCATTGTTATTGTTAATATTATTTTAACACCCATTACCTCCCTTTGCAGCAGCCTCGTTTCCATTCCACCCCCATTTTGCGTCCAATTTGAGGAGGTAAGTGACGTTTGTTCGTGCTTCGTTTTCCTGGTCTTGAATGTTATCCGTATCGCCTTAAAAAGACCAAAGAGGTCGAAACATGTCGTGTTTCTCTGCAGTTTGTTTCTTTCGTTTGATGGCTTAGTTATATATCTTTTAAGTTTGATTGAATTTCTGCCTGCAGTCGCCTCAGTCGAAGCCACTTAAAGATTAAGTCGGATGAAACGAATTCCGGACATAACGAAGCGAAAAGGCTGGTCCTGGCAAAAATCCTTCACATGACTAAAAATACGTCAGATGTAACAAAGTCGGATGTAATGAAACGAAATGGTTTCGCGCGCGGTCCCCAGTGTGCGATCACGCAGGTTATATAACAAAGCAGCCGCCCACAGAGAATCCTAATGTTCGGTCCAATGAAGAGTTCAAGCTGGATATAACGAAACAGTTGCTTTTGTGTTCTGGAACCATTTCTCGGAAATGGTTGGTTAGTTCATTGCGATGTACACTGAACTCTTCATCAGCAACACCATCTTCCCGCAGGCAGACAAGTTCAAGAACATGTGGATGCACCCCCGCCTCAACAATGGCACATGCTTGACTATGTAATTGTTCAGAGGGCCAGACGTGATGTCCTCATTGCACGCTGCATCCTCAAACAACGGCACATGCTTGACTATGTGATTGTTCAGAGGGCCAGACGTGATGTCCTCATTGCACGCTGCATCCTCAAACAACGGCACATGCTTGACTATGTGATTGTTCAGAGGGCCAGACGTGATGTCCTCATTGCACGCTGCATCCTCAAACAACGGCACATGCTTGACTATGTGATTGTTCAGAGGGCCAGACGTGATGTCCTCATTGCACGCTGCATCCTCAAACAATGGCACATGCTTGACTATGTGATTGTTCAGAGGGCCAGACGCGATGTCCTCATTGCACGCTGCATGAGAGGAGTTGCCCGGAAAAAGCTCATCTCACTGATCGTGTCATTCCATGATGGCATGCATGCCAGGGGCAAGAAAACAGCGATACCTGTGACCCATTCCCAGTGAAAAACGGAGTGAAACAGTGATGCGTTTTTGGTTCCATCCTCTTTTCCATCCTGTGTACTGCGATGCTGATTGATGCATCCCGGGACTGTGACAAGGGGGTATACCCCCAGTTTCGTTCAGATGGCAATCTCTTTAACCTTTGATGACTTCAGGCCAGGACTTAAGTTTTTTGTTGCCCTTCTGAGAGAGTTCCTCTTTACTGACGACTGTGCACTGGCCGCGCACACTCCCATGAAGACATCCAGTGCATCACAGATCGCTTGACATGCGCCAGTCAACGCTTTGGACTTACAATCAGTCTTGATAAGACCGAGGCCATGTTTCAACCTTCACCGTCCGGAGCTGGCAGTGTTCCACCACCACCTGTCATCATCACCGACACAGAGATCAAAACTGTGGACACGTTCTATTTGGGCAGCACTGTAAGCAGCAACGGATTTTTGGAAGCAGAAGTGATGCTGCGCATCTCAAAGGCCAGCTCTGCCTTTGGCAGACTCTCAAAGAGTCTGTGGCAAGACCGTGGCATAGAATTGCACACAAAGGTCAACGTGTACAGAGCTGTGGTTCTGAGTGTTCTCTACTGTTGTGAGATTTGGCCCACGTACCTCCGACACACCCGAACAGCTCGAACAGTCCCATCAGCGATGCCTCCGCAAGATCTGTAGCATCAAAGAGTAAGACAGTGTACAATTTACAGGCCATGAAGAAGTGTGGCCTACCCAGCGCTGAGTGTACACTCAACAAAAGCCAGCTCCAATGGACTGGACACGTAGTCGGTACGGAGAACGGCAGAATTCCAAAAATGTTGCTCTATGAGGAAGGACAACGTGACCAAGAAAGGCCTCTCAAGAGATACAAAGACACCGTGAAGGCCAATCTCGGAAGCTGCAACATCGACACTGCTTCCTGGGAAGTTGTCGACCTTGACAGAACGCAGTGGAAGCAATGGTTTACCTAAGGCACAAAGACATTCCAGCGCAACAGAGCAGCCGCCATCCAGGAAAAGAGGAATCGGAAAAAAATCGGCGCCCTTCCTTGCAGGACTCCATTCCATGCAGCGTCTGTGGAAGACTTCGTGCCACAAGAATTGGTCTTCCTTCCCACATGAGGACCCACATCAGCAGATGACCTGCTTGCCTACTCATCCGTCGGACGCGACGGGATAATCCATCATATTGCTTCATATGGTCGCATGCTGTTCCAGGGAGATGGAGGAGTGTCCGCATAGCACATGAAATGCAGAGCTTTCTATGCTTTGCTCTGAACAGAAATGACGCGTTTATACGTGTTTGACGAGCTGCATAGTCTAACCTTGTTTCATTTTTCTTACACAGATTAACACATGGTAGATTCAAAGAACGCAATATTGTTTACTCTTTGTTGTATGGTAAACGTCACCTCTGCAATTCGTAAGCAGAATTCGTAATCTAATGTCCTGTAATGCGAGTGGGATCAAATTCAGCCACTGTGGGACGGAGGAGAGATGCTGGAGGGACGAGGAAAGGGGTGAAGGGGAAGGAGGGTCTCAGTGCATCGGGCTTTAACTTAATAGGCCATTTTATCATGGCGTCTGCACGTCGCAAAGGTCTGTCGCTAAGCGAAAAATTGAAATAAATCAATAACTCGAAACCCAGCAAAACAGAAGAAGATAATAACAGAAAATTTTGAAATTGTGCCGTCCAAACTGGCAACTATTTTGGCTTCCAAAGACAGATGTAAAAGTCAGTATTTTCGAGGTGAGGACACCGCAGCACGCCAGACCTAATTTTCAGGCACCGATAGGTGAATCAAACTAGAAGTTTGAAAGAAGTGCTGCACATACATGTACTTGGGTGCCTTCGTGCAAGCATGTGGACTACTTGTTACGAGGATGAAAAACAGAATTATCATTTTGAGATCTTTCTCTTCATTGTTCATGATTGAACTGTTTTGTTTCTTTAATTGTTTCTTTGATTTTTGTCCAGCTGTGGCAACTATCCACCTTAATTGTTCTTTCAAAGACTGTGACATTTGAGGGAGTTTTTTTTTTTCCTGTCCAGTGTGTCAACAATTGTCCAGAGAAGAAAAGACAGACAGACAGACTGAGACAGACAGACAGACGGACTGACAGTCAGACACAGACAGACGGACCAGCCAGAGACAGAGTCACACGACAAGGCACACTACAGCATCGCCTCTTCAACAAATCAAAATACAGCACGGACGCTTCAAGGAAAACTCTTATACAGCAAACAGGCAGAGAGAGAAAGAAAGGGGTAGAATGGGGGGGGGGGGGGGGGGGGGGGGGGGGGGGGAGAGTGGAAATTGAGAAATGAGAGGGGGGGGGCAATACAGTCACAGAGAGAGAAGAGGAAAAAGGAGAAGGGGGATGTGATGAGGTGGGAGAGGGGGGGGTAAAGGGAAGGGGAGGGGCTGGGGGAGAGGGTTCGGGGAATAAGAAAGAGAGCGCTTACATACAGTGCTGTGCTGACGTGGGGGATTTTACAGATTAATGGAGTGTCACTGTCCGCGAAGGGACGGCATGCCTAACAATAGTGGACGTCAACAAGCAATACCAGTGTGGTGTGTTGTGTGTTTGTGTGTGTGTGTGTGTGGTGTGTGTGTGTGTGTGTGTGTGCGCGAGTGCGTGATGTAGCGTGCGCGTGCGCGCGCGGCGAGTTGTAAAACAAAAAATGTATGTTTTGTGGTGTGTGTGATGTGGTGTGTGTGGTGTTATTGTGAGTTCATATGTATCATGTGTTGTGTGTGTGTGTGTGTGTGGTGTGTGTGTGTGTGTGTGTTGTGTGTGCGTTGTGTTGCGCGGTGCGCGGACAGGAGCGTGGGTGGTGTGGTGTGTGTGTGTGCGCGGCGCTCGCGGCGTGGCGTTCGCGCGGTGTGTGTGTGTAGGTTGCGTCGCGTGCGTTGCGTGCTTTAAACGTAATGCGCGCGGCGGGTGAGTGTGTGTGTGTGTGTGTGTGTGTGTGTGTGTGTGTGTGTGTGTGTGTGCAACTGCGCGCGGCGCGTGTGTTATGTATGTCCGTGTGGGCTCCACAACATACACCCTACACACAAGGCAAAAGCGCACGCGTTCGGATTTGTAAATATACTCCATCTGCAATGCCATTGAATAAAGTTGAAGAAGCTGCTGCAGGTGGGCGCGCTTGTCGAAACGCTGGGCTTGGTCAGCATTTAAAGGAAACGTGCGTCGATTGTATATCACT
>JADBJO010029190.1:0-12500 GCA_016801955.1 Conus betulinus
TCCGATTGCCATAACAAAGTCCGTTACCCGAGAATTAATCCGAAAACATAAGTCCGTAAAGCCAAAGCGGTCGTCGTTAGGGAAAGCATGAATTAACACATTCTGCCTATCCCACGTCTTTTTGAGAGTGGGACAGGGAGGATGCACGCGACATGCGTGAGTATGGCGTGAACTGATGTGACCATTTCACTGCTGTTGGGGAATCCCCGTCCGTTTGCACCTGATTCAAACCGGTGTCAGGTCTGACTGTTTCCCTTTCTTTGACGGTGTTTACCCGGCCAGATTTAAAGTGAGGTGTAACTGAATTACTATCCTCTGCACCGAACGAGGTGACTCCTCTGCCTTTGCCTTTTCCATAGCAGAACACTCTGCATCTGCAGCCTGAGTGAGTTGAGTCTCAGGTACAATATCTGTATGAGAGTCTTCAAAGACGTCCTCTGTCTCATCAAAGGTAGACGGTGCAAGGTCGATGTCCTGGATCGGAGGGGTAAAGTGCAGGGAAGAAGCATTACTGCGGTCTGTAGTCATCTCCTCCAGACCAGGTTCCAAGGATACCGGATCAGGAAAAGCACCACACTCCGGGTCCCCACGTCTGTGTCCACTCTGATGACACTCTCTGCAGGTGACCATGTTCTGGCACTGGTGCAAAAAATGACCAGGCTGTAAACATCTGGAACACACCGGCTTCCGTACCACCTTTGGCTGTTCTTTATGATAAAGTCTTGCCGTGAAAGAGCCGACCTTAATAAATCGCTCTAACGGGACAGCGGGAGTGTTGATGAAACAAACCGTCTTCCAGTCACAAAACGAGTAAGTTTGCCATCTTTATTTCGGATTTTTTTTCCATGAGAAGGCAAGATCTCAGAACACAACCTAATCTGACCAAAGCAGATTCAATGTCATTCCCTGCCACTGAAATGGGGTATGTCAGAAATGAACAGCTTTGTCACGGGCGCTTCTTCTGTACCACCTCTGACAATATACGGATTCTTGTCATGAAGAGACACTGTATGGCCATTTAGCACAATACCTTCAATCAACAGTTGATTTCTGGAGGTTCGATTCATGGGATAGACACGCCATAAACCCCTTATCAACTGAGCTCCCAAAACAGTCTCAGATCCCACACACCCGCTCAGCTGCCAGGCAAATGTCTAAAGCAGTAAAACTGTCATTACCAACAGGTAACTGGGTAGCATCCACAGGGGGTAAGTCCCTCCTCCTTATAAACACCGGCTCCACGTGCGTGGCAGCCATCATCACGCACACACACACACACACACACACACACATACACAGAGGCTCGCACCTTACCTCGGTATTCAAGCTGTACAAACGTCAATAGGCACGTGCAAAATATGAAAAAAGGCACGAATCTATAACATGGCGGGCCACACAAACCCACGCCAAGGAAGAAAGTCAATTCAATTAAACAAAGAAAAAGATGAATTCCCAGTAAGTATTAGTTAGTATCTACACTCACATAATTACACCATTTATACAGAACACTCCACCACCAATGTGCCTGCACACATAAAATCCAAAAGAACGATGATAACTACGTCAACACTGAAAAAACTGCAGAGCCTGCACAACACGTCCGCTCGACGTCGAGTGAACCTAATTCTGAGTAAAACTAATATAGATCAAAATAACATTGCTAAAATCCAACGTTTTCTCCAGTACCAAAATGGGAACAATCAACAGCAATATTTGATATAGAATACACAGATTTATCAAAAAATGACTCACCTAATCTTTTAAAAACTCACTTATGCTCTCATTTAGAAAATAATTACAATAATCATTTAAAAGTATATACGGATGGTTCAGTGCTTGATAATTCAAATTCAGGAGCAGCTTTCGTAATCCCTAGTTTACACATTCAAAAGTTATTTTATCTTGGTAACAACTTATCTATATACAGTGCAGAACTATTTGCTATATTGAAGTCCTTGGATTTCATACTAACTTTTCCCATTAACAACAGTCAAATCTTAATATGTGCTGATTCGAAAGCAGCGCTTCTTTCGATAAAGTCGCCCAATTCACGCATACGCCAAGATATGATAATTGAAATAAATCATTTAATACACCTTCTTTCAATCAAAGGAATTACTGTGACTTTTTGCTGGGTGCCTTCTCACTGCGGCATATATGGAAACGAAAGAGTAGATCGAGCTGCAAAACAAGCAGCCCAAAATAGTAATGATGCTGTGTCCGTTAATGTTCCATTAGATTTAACAGAATGCTATTCAATCATTAATAGAAAATCTCACGAAAACGCTAAAATCTTAGTGTTAAATACAGACATACAGTATAGTCATAATTGTTTTAATCATCACATGACAGAGACAACAAAAACAGACCATCCAAGCGTTTTATTTGCTCATCTAGAGAGATTGAGAGTCTTATTCACAGACTTCGTTTAAATTCAATCAAAACAAAATATTGTAACAATGTCAGATGTATGTGCGGTGAATACTTTAAGTGTCAATCATATATTGACCCGTTGTTCAAAAACTTAAAAGACATTTTTTAAGAAATTGGGTATTGATGGTTTCACTGATGGATCGACTCCTTTGTCTTTATCTAGCATACTTAACAATTATTCTGTTCTTCAATCTGTATGTAAAGGTTTATTGCATAGTTCACTGAGTATTTATTTGTAAAATTGTTAATTTATTGATTTGGTAATTCAGTTGTCCATTGTTACTAGTTTATCTATTCATTTATATAATTAGGATCCAGGTGGGGTACATGACAATTCGTAGGACAAAAGGGATACATTTTTAATATTTTTTTTTTTTTTTTTTGTAACCTTGTTACAGACACATCCACTTATTCTCATTCACCCACAAACTCACTATTGTCTGAATCACTTTCAGTGGAAGGACACTAAATTGAAACACACACACACACACACACACACACACACACACACACACACACACACACACATGGGCACATACACACACATGGACCCAAGCCTACACATCCATACACACTGAGATGTACATTCACTAGACACATACAAAAAGCAACCAATGGTAGGTAGGCACTCAAGGTCTGACCAAGGCATTGGGCTAATGCGTGGGTCAGACATCTGCTAAGTCGTAGCCATAAGACCCTCTTCTTCAATTCTCTCATCTTAGTTGTTAATTAATTTATCCATGAACTTAAAATGATGCGTAGCGTGGTCACAAAAGTTAGCAGGCGTGGTATAGCATATATGGACTAATCTGCATGCCGTGATGGCTCCTTGATGAAACTGAAACTGAAACTGAGCATGCAAATCTGCCATGCTTGCACTTATGTAGATTAGTATTGTTCAAGCTCATAATAGTGAAATTTTGGGAAAAAAAAATCGCGCACACACACACACACACACACACACACACACACACACACACACACACACACGTCTGAAGGTACTAACCACAGAAATTGTTTTCACATTCTGGAAGGTGTTTGCTATCCACCCTCCAAACTCCATCTGGTCTTTTCCCACACAACGTTGCTGGCCTGGCAGTAGGTAGACATCACACATGCATCTATGCACATGCACAGCTTGTTTGTTCATGGTGGGGGCTCTTTCTCCCCTCATCATCAGCCCGTGTGTGAAGCTAGACTGACTGAGCTGACTACTGTGTGTCTGTCTTACTGGACAGATTATTGCTCTTGCACAATGGACAGCTCAAAGAAGTGATCAGTTTGACAAGCTGCGCGAAATCAACAATAGCTCGTTTATGAGCTTTCGCTGATGCACTAGGCCTACACACTCGCTCACGAGAAGAATTTGAACTGTCAGCTACTGACGAATATATAGGACCACACATGGAAGCTGTTCGTAGCTTTTTTTTTGCATTGAGTCTTTGTTTTATTCTGGAGAATATTACTGCTATCAGCACTGCCAAGTTGATTTTCATCAACACTAGACCAGTCACCAAACACAGCACTGCTTGAAACAGACTCTGTTGAAATGCACTCGTTTGGCTGTTTGCCGATTCCCCCTTCAATTCGACGCTTCTTCCGTGCTGTTGCAAGTTGTTGTCTACGTTTTCGCGCAGATTGTCAGCAGAATTCTCTGAAAACGGCTTCACAGGAGACATTTTGCAATTGCAGCCATGACTACAAAAATGAAAAGTTGTAAACAGACGCCATACTTGTTTGATCATGTGACGCGATTCAGCCATTCAGGTTCGGCGATTCTGTGTTCAGAGTTCAAGTGCACCCTATAAGGCATTCTCGCCTCTCGCCGTACGGTGAAAACGCGCTCTTTTCTTAGAACGGAGTCGACCAGTTCATTCACAATCTGGTTTACGGGCTAAGGGAGGTAATAGCATGTTCGTGGGTATGCGGCTTGATGGGGTTTTGTGAGTGTGAAAGGTCGTAACTAGGGCTGGAATTTCAGGCTTTTTGTAAACAAAAAGGAAAACAAAAAAAAAAAACAAAACTCAACAAAAAACACCTAAAACACCATGTATCTATTAGACCTTTTATTACAAAACTACTTTTTTTATGGAATGGCAGTTCAGAATCTATAAACACATGTACTTTACTGACAAAATATGGCAAAATCACAGAACAATGGTCTGAGGGTCAATTTTGCGTATTTTTACTGCGGAGCATTGCCTTTAGAAACGTAACACAGGTAGCAGCAAGTTGGTTCCTACAGAAGTTCATGGGAAAAGATTGCATTCAAGAGGGAAATAATGGGTGAATGGACATAAGGCTGTGATCTTCCCAGACGAAGTGTATAACTTCATCGCTCTGTACTGAATCCCTACAATGTTGCCTGCATTATATTTAAGATTGTGTAGCATGCGGAGGTCTTATGTGTAATCTGGTGTGTGGATGTGTTCTTTTGTAACTAAGAAATTTGGGTGGTTAGGGAATATTACTCCACGTTTATCCTTTTGTGTATGACCCTCAGTATTCCCTCCCTTGTAACCCGCAGCTTAATCCTGTGAATACCACCACTGTGTTGACTGACTTCCAACTCACCGCTAAAGATTCTAACAGTAGCTGGTCTTACAATCAGTAGAAAGGGACAGAAATCCGCGGGTAAAGCGTAACTGTGGACTGTAAGCTGTGTGGCGAAGGGGAGAGTTAGAGAAAGGAAAGGGATATTAGGGCATTACATACATGCATACCTCTCTCTCTCTCTCTCTCTCTCTCTCTCTCTCTCTCTCTCTATATATATATATATATATATATATATATATATATATATATATATATATAGAATTACAAACAAAGCTTGCTCTTTGTCTTAGATTGTAGAAATAAGGGGGTGATAAGCCTTCATATCTGCACTGGTAGATAATTCTGCCTAACTAACAGTGCTTGAGTGGGAGAATGGGGAATAATAAATGCTTCTCAAAATGAACCGTCAGCAAGCTTATAGCCTTAAAAGGGGGAGACAAACTTCAATATGAGAGAGCTCACTAACATATAACTCCTGGTCAGATACCGGTATTTCGAAACCTGATTGTTTCTCCTCAGTGACCGCGGAAAGTGGTCATTTGACTCCTCTGCCTTTTTGGTTTTAAGAAGAATGCTATCCCAGAAAAAGGCTGGGTGTGCAATACCGTAGTCTGTTTGTTGTTGAGTTTTCAATAAACCAACCAAGGTGCCACCTAAGAAGCAAAAGAGAATCATGAAAGGGCAAAACTAGCTACATTTTCCTGTGACAAGTAGAAAATATAAAAAAAAAAATAATAACCTCTTAAGACACAAGTGATGAGGGCCAGTTCTTGGAATGAATCCACAAGGGACTAAATTACAATAAACTAATAAATTCCAAGGATAAGTACCGAGCACCATTCCAGCAACTTACAGAGCAGCTTGGTGTTACAATGACTGCAAGAAACATTGACTTATAAACAAAACTTGCTCTTATGTCTTAGATTGTAGAAATTGGGGGTTGGGGGGGGGGGGGGGGGGGATAAGCCTTCATATCTGCACTGGTAGATAATTCTGCCTAACTAACAGTATTTGCTTGAGTGGGTGAATGGGGAATAATAAATGCTTCTCAGAATGAATCTTGAGCAAGCTTATAGCCTCCAAATGGGGAGACAATCTCCAATGGGGAGGAAGCTCACTAACATATAACTCCTGGTCAGATGCCGGTATTTCGAATCATCTGCAATGCACTAGCAACTTACGGAAACCTGGTTGAATTTCTAACATAACCTTGAATATTCCAATCACATTATCAATCAATCCCAAACAATACTGAACAATAAGGCATACATTCACTTCCGAACGTTTTAAACAAATCAACAATAGCACTACACTGACCGAAAATACAAAGATCTAAAAGCGATAAATAAAAGGGGGTTCGCAACGCGTCATTAATGTTATGACGTCTTTCACAAAAGTTTCCTTCTCTCCTGTCTCCCTTTTAAATTGTAACTCATAGGTATGAATGCGTTTCTGTTACAGATATACAAGTACAAATGGCGACACGAGAAAAAAAGAATGGGAAAAAGCTATGTATTCATGCCTTGTGTGGGTTTTATTGTATTACCATATTTGACAACACGCCATAGCTCGTAATAGTATTTTTTTGTGCTAAAAGTCTTACTAAACTATACATGATGTCATCGTTTTCTCCCTTAAATCGTCAAGGATTGGGAGAACATAAAAATTGAAGAGATGTTCAACATTATTTGAAACAAAAACAACGGTCTGTCTATTGTCTGCAGGATACATATTTCAATACAAAAAGAATCACATGTGATATCCGAATGGGGTTGCAAAGCATACTTTGCATCATAAAAATCTAACTCAAGAGGTGTAGTTCGATTTTAGCAAATACTTTGAATTCAGAATAAGATTAATCTTTCTCTGCTATGAAAAAAAAAGAAATACTTTTGCTAATGTGTATAGTCCAAACAAGGATTCCCCTCAGTTTTACCAAGAACTTATTGTCAATATAAAACAAGACAATAATCATAATATCGCAGCCGCTGGAGACTGTAACCTTGTCATGGACCCAGCACTCAATAACGGCAATTAGAAACACGTAAACAACCCAAAAGCAAAGCAGATCGTTGAAAAACATGATGACAAAATTTGTTCTTACAAAATATTTGGAGAGAAAACAATCCAGAAAGTACGTGCCTCACTTGGCGTAGGATAAACAAGGTAGACTTGACTGATTTCCTCGTGTCAGATTATCTAAATTCTTACTTTGAAGACACTGCTATCTTACTGGACTATCGAACGGATCGTTCATTAATAACAGTACATTTGTCATTCGGGAAGGAAATGAAAAGAAACACTTCCTGAAAATTAAATTGCTTACTGCTAAAAGGTGAAACTCATGTACATGTGGTTCAGACGGAAATCCAAAACGTTTAAAGAAGAAGATGCAGTAAAACAATGCGGTACAAGTATAAAGGATGATATGCCAAGTCCTGACATTAAAATAGAAAGTGTATGATCAAGTTTTCCTAGATTTTTTTTATTAATGAAAACAGGATCGAAAACAATGGCATTTGCAACAAACAAACAAACAAACAAACAAAAAAAGAGAAGACACGCTTAAAGGAATGGAATCACTGAAAAAGAACAAAACAGAAAATGATGTGTGGCGGAAGTCAAACAAAAACAGAAAGAATGTTTCATTGCGAGACAAACTGTGGAAGGCGCTTTGCATCGTTCAAATGCCAGGTGGATAGAAGCAGTGGAAAAAAATCGAAATACATCTGCAGTCTTGGGAAGAGGTACTATATAAGTAAACAGAGAGCAAAAGTTTCAAAACATGATGGCAAGTTAACAGGGGAACCAGAACAAATAAAAGACGAAGCGTTAAACTTCTACAGTAAGCGTTGCAAAATCAATGAAAATCTTGTGAAATACATGAATTAGTAAAAGAGGTACCACAGCTTACACAAGAGGAGAAAAAATGTATTAGATGGGGGAATTACTCTTCAAAAAGCAGGCCATGCTTTGAAAAGAAATGCAGAATGGAAAGAGTCTAGGAACAGATGGTTTTGTGCCGAATTTAAAACAACAGTCCCAGGAACAACTTGGAGCTTTCGTGGTTAGGGCACTAAAACAAAGCAAAAAGGATGCGATGGTGAATTATCCATCACATAAAGAGAGAGCTTAATTATTTGTATCCCTAAAGCAGATAAACCAAAAGAATTCATACAGGACTGGGTACTGATTTCTCTATGTTAAACGTTATTTATCGGATAGGAACACCTTGCATCGGAAATAGAATTAAGAAAACATTACCAACTGTAATCAACGAAGACCAAACAGGATTTGTTGCAAATCGATATATGGATGGTAATAACAACAATTAAAATTATTCGGAACAGGGTTGTTAGCATCCCTGATTTTCAATGTTTATAGCATCTCTGAAAGTTACTTGGATCAGGAGACTCAAAGAAACAAATCACAAATGGAAGAACTTTTGCCTTTCAGTTGTTTTCCCGTTTAGGTCATTTGGAATATTTGAAAATGAAAATGTGAAGTCATGGGAATAAATTGAAAACAAAAATCATTCACTAGCAGCCTATGAGGACCATGATAACCCATCTTAGAAGACAGAACTATTCACATCGCCAGCTCCTAGGCCTTTCGTCCGCTGGATCGGACTTGTTAGGGAGGCATGGCTGATTGTGTTTGTGAGCCCTTGGAATCAGACAGAGATATATCACAGTCTATAATTCCATGGTATTCACACCACCAAGGGTTTAAGCAAGTAATCTAACAGCGCCCAAAGTGGCCAGTGAAGGGTAGAGTAAAACGTACAGTTTTTTTTTTTTTTTCTTCAGCTTACTTTTCATCTAATTTGTGCATGCTGTACGAACCCTAAGAATAAAGAGGAGGTCGGGGGGGGGGGGGGGGGTTTTGGGGGGGGGGGGGGGGAGGGAGGAAAGCGAGGGATACATAAATTCTTTCCATAATATACTTGATAATTACCGTGAAACATTGTTGCTGTTGTCCCTTTCTCCTTCTTCCTCCATGATTTTCTTCCTTAACTCCATAGAAAACCTTATTCAGTGTTAACAAGAAGAGAAAAGGGGAGGAGGGAGAGTTTCTACTGCATTCTTTCTTCCTTTTTTTCACCCCCCCCCCCCCCCCCCCCCCCCCCCCCCCCCCCCCTTTTATAACACCTATGTAAAACCCTTATAGCACCATACCATTCTAAAAACATTATTGTTAACGCATGATACATGCTGCATTCAAATCGAATTGTTAAAATGAAGTTTTTCATTGTTTGAATTGCGAACATATTGATGTAAAATGCATTAAAGAAAAATAGAACCTTCGGTGCAAAGGGAAAAAGACATTAGGTCTCTCTGGTGACAATGTCTGTACATTACCTTCAGTTCAAGGGCAACAAGACATCAGATATCGCCTGCTGCTGACAATGTCTATATATTAGGTGGCATTCCACGGATAGTTTTTCTTTCCTTTAGTATTAACTAGTCTGCTTGGAACCACCGATCATTTTTTTGTTGAGCATGAGCACGCGCGCGCGCGCGCGCGCGCGCACACACACACACACACACACACGCACACACACACACACACACACACAAACACACAACACACACACACGCGCGCGCACACACACACACACACACACACACACACACACACACACACACACACACAACACGCACGCACACCAACACACGTAGACACACACAGACACACAGACACAGACAGACAGACACACACACACACACACACACACACACACACACACACACACACACACACACACACACATACGCGCGCGCGCGCGCACCCACACATCACAAAGAAATCAGATGTAAAAGAAAAGCTCATTAATCGTTAAACAAAACAAAACAAAAACAACAATAACAACAGTCAACCAAACAAATAAACAGAACACAAAGACACAAGCGAGGGAGTTTGGTCATTTATTGTCAGAAAAGAACACGAAATCTGAACCAGAGTGCAATCATGTTCGTCATTCTTAGACAAGAGACGTGGGCGCGATAATCCATGAGATCAACAAACGCTGTCGTTGTGGATAAAACCGCCCCAGCACACCGCCATGCCATGGATGTTGGGCGCTAAACGCAGCAAAAAAAAATCTCCGTCGCACCACTCCATAGGACAGCATCGCCGCTGCCTGTCAACAGAAAGAGAACACAGTCACGGTGATTAAGACCACCAAGCAATAATAACTGGTCTGATATTGCTGGGAGCATGGTACAAAACAGATGAAGGAGGGAAAGGTTGAGGAGGTTGAGGGAAGGGAGGGGAAGGGGAGAGAGAGGGAATGATACTTCTCCATAGCTCTATCTACATGTCGTTCGTGTGTGTGCACGAGTGTGTGTCTTTAGAGCTACACGTTACCAGCGCGGAATGTCAAATAGCACTGTAAGCCAATAGTAGTGCACCAGCCTCTGTGGCGAAGTGTTTAGCGTCGCAGGAGATCGTTTGTTTGATTCCCACCGGAATCATGGGAGATTTTCTGCCCCGACCGGCTCCTGCCCAGAGGTGATTTTGCTATGGGCTCAGCTGGGAAGACTGGGACCACACACTTAAATTTCATTCACTAAATGGATGCGTCTCTGAGAGTGTTGCTCAAAGTTCCTGACCAACACCGCAGGTGTTTGTATCTCTCAGGCTTGGTTGACGCCGGGATATATCTATGAAAGTAAGTGTAGAGTACAGCCCTGTTATGCAGTCTCATCATCTTCATCATCCTCATTCTCATCGATCTGTATAAAATTGTTTCAAATTCTGTACCCCTTCATGCCCTGCTCTAATGGTGTCCTTAGTTTAAATGTCATCTCCACGTGTGTGGCGTTGGTTTGATTCTGTTGGGGTCAAAGGTATCAGTGAGTCCACTGGGGCTGTCTCTGGACAGGTGTGGTCACACACACACACACACACACACACACACACACACACACACACACACACACACTCAGTAGGTGGATACTGGCAGTGTGGCTGTACCTCAGTAAGATGATACTGACAGTGTGGCCGCACTGTACCACAGGGGGGGCAGGGGGGGGGGGGGGGGGGGGGGATACTGGCAGTGTAGCTGTGGTGCACACCCCAGTAGGGGGATACTGGCAGTGTAGCTGTGGTGCACACCCCAGTAAGGGGATACTGGCAGTGTAGCTGTACTGTGCCCCAGTAGGGGGGTATTTGGCAGTGTAGCTATACTGCACCCCAGTAGGGGATAATGGCAGTATAGTTGCAATGTTCCCCAGTAGTGGGATACAGGCAGTGTGGCTGCACTGTACCCTAGTAGGGTATGCTGGCAGAGTAGCTGTACCGTATTCCAGTAGCGAGATACTGGCATTGTACCTGTACTGGGAATACCAACAGTGCAGATGCAGCTGTACCCAGCTGTGGGATAGGAAGAGATTGATTTATTGATTGATTGATTGATCGATTGATCGATTGATTGATTGATCGTTAAACACACAAGGATGAAGATTTTAGGCCAAAGCCTAGTCTTACAATCTGTCCTTGACATGCATACGTTATTTCAACACATATCTTCATACTGACAATTCAACATGGCAACATTGTAATGAGAGAAGAGAGAGAGAGAGAGAGGGGATTGAGAGAGAGAGAGAGAGAGAGAGAGAGAGAGAGTAGATCGAGAAAGAGAGAGAGATTGATCTGGAGGATGGCCAGAGAGAGATTGAGTCTTACAATCTGTCCTTGACATGCAGACGTTATTTCAGAGAGAGAGAGAGAGAGAGAGACGATACTGGGGGGGGGGGTGGTAACATTGAGATGAGAGAGAGAGGGAGAGAGAGAGAGGAGGGGGAGGGGGGCAGAGAGAGGGAGGAGAGAGAGAGAGAGAGAGAGAGAGAGGAAGAGAGGAGAGGGGGGTTTGGGGGGGGGGGGGGGGGGGGGAGAGGGGGACGGGGGAGAGACAGAGAGAGACACAGGGAGGACAGAGGAGGAAAAATGGGGGGGGGGGGTCTTTTAAAGCATAAGAGAAAGCATAATCACCTTAGAGCACGCAGTAGGATTACCCTCCTTTTATCTGGGATGAGGTCCTGTTTGTTCTCCGCATTTCGTTCTACATGCTGATCTGCACAGTGAGTGTAAAGGTATTTCATTTAGCGCGTCATTAATGTGTGTGGCCATGCAGGCAGAGAGACAGTGAAATACTCACTCAAACATCAGCTAGCATCTCCCTTTCCCTTGTAATCTACCCCATTCACTACCATTTCTTATTTCCAGGGATACCACCTCATTCAGTTCCATCAAACATAAGCTGACCGTCACTTATTCCCATACACACTGCTTCATCTATCGCTGTCACTCATCAAGTGTGTGTCTTTCATTGCCATGCATCATCCCATTCCCCAGATCAAGCTGAAGGTGTACAGAGCAATTGTTCTCCCCCCCCCCCCCCCCCCCCCCCCACACTCTTCTACGCATGTGAAACGTGGACAGTGAATAACGGCATGCCAAGAGGCTGAATCACTCCCACACGACCTTCTTCAGAAGACTGTTTAACA
>JADBJO010029190.1:17500-19311 GCA_016801955.1 Conus betulinus
GTCAGGAGGAGCAGCTCGCAGAGTCCCCACAGAACTGAAGCGACGGCTCTGTCCACAACAGGAGCGATGGCTCCAACACAAGAGCTGCGGCTCACACACAAACAAGATGTTGGCACCACACAAAGCGACGACCTTGGTACAGCAGAAACGACGGCTCTGGTACGACTGGCCCAACAGGTCGCTGGTTCAAATACTTCAAGAGCAGCGGCTCTGGCTTGGCGGTAGCGGCGGCTCTGGCACAACTGGCAGGTTGGGTTACTGTCAACTCCCACGTCGACCTCCCCACACCCCAGCAAGGTGGAGATAGCGGTAGATCTCAGCTATGCCCCAGACCGGGCGCGGTAGCAGGTCGGGTTACTGTCGACTCACTCATCGACCTCTCCACACCCTCAGCAGGGTGGAGACAGGGCTAGACTCTGACTACGCCCAGACCCTCTTGCAGTGGCAGCCATTTCCCAGTCACACCAGGACAGTGATTTTACTGGGGGGACTGATAACTACCTTGATTATCTAGCATTCTATGACATGGCTATTATACATCATGGTTATTAATCATATTCATAATCAACAGTTACTGTATATTTCAGCAGAACTTGGGAAGAATACCCATTGTGAAATCTACAAAGTTCAAGTCATTATTACAATAGAACATTCTCTTTTCTGAAATCATGTTCTACACACTGGGAAAGAAAGAATTTCCACATAGACCTTTTCAAAATCATGCTTTACACATTGGGGGGAAAGGATTTCCACATAGACATTCTTACGACGAAAAACGACGAATACACTCATTACATATAAGAAACGATTTCCTTTTCGTCTCTTTCATTAAGATAAGAATGTTTTTATGATTTCATGTTTCTTCTATCGCGACAAGCACGTTTTTATCATTTCACATAATCAGTACATCTCACTCTCAGAAATGATTTCCGCACACTCTTATTTATCAACAAACAGGTATTCATTATTCATATCAAAGGACTGTTTAAATACATATCACAACCATTAATACACGATAGTTTTGATCACTCACTTCAAGAGCATACTATCAATAACATCATCACAATACATTAGAATAAACAACACTTTTTTCATCATAAAGCCATGAACTAGCTAAGCCACCTCCTTTCCGATTACTCATCAACAACATTTGTTTCTTTCTATTGATTATTTCTGAAAACAGTTTCCTCGTTATCACCCTATCAAGTCACAAAACATACCAAGAAACAACAAATACACGTTTTATTTTCTAGAAACCTTTACTAGGCGCTGAAAAAGTTACAGTCGCCTATAGGAGGGGAGAACGATTTTGGTCTGCAATTTCAAATTGCTAATAATAAAAAATACCCGACTGCCACAGCAACTCGTTTAGCAGTCCCTCTTCGGCCACCGGGAAGTTGCACTGCTGGAACTGCTGTAGAGACTGCATGATCGTTTCAGCTCACCTGGCTTATATAGAGCGCAGGTGAGCAGCAGTCGGGTGAACTAACTAACCGGTATTCTGGTTAACATGTTCCGGCCAACGCGGTTGTAAAAGTCTGTGACGAAAAAAAAAAAAAAAAAAAAAAAAACAAAAAACGGTCCATCACAGCATGCTTATTACAGACAGTTAGGGAGTTTGTACGAGAGTGTGATAGATGGAAGGTTATTGTGTCGTGTCTTGAACAGGGGAACATTTAGTACCAGAGTGTGATAGAGGGAAGGTGGAAAGGTATCCATGAGAGATTATAGAGGGCTCCGACGAACACACAAACATACCACACACCACCCACACCACACACACACACCACACACACAGAGGCACGCGCGCC